>JAOPTO010000621.1:0-44988 GCA_033822845.1 Tetrapedia diversipes | reverse complement strand
CATCTGGTACTCAGTTAAATTTTTCTCTGATACTTTATACTTGGTATCTGAGCGTTTATCAACGGTAATATTAATTTGAATTCAAGCGACACTATTAAATTGACAGTTTAAAAATAATTTCAATCAAAGTTCATAATCGTGAGGAAACAAAAATTCAGGCGTTCTTCTCCGTTTTTATTTTTTTATTTTTATTTATTAAGCGAATATCTGCATCTGGTCCTCTGTTAACTTTTTCTCCGACGCTTTATACTTGGTACCTGAACGTTTATCAACGGTAATATTAATTTCAATTCAAGCGACACTATTAAATTGACAGTTTGGAAATAACTTCAATCAAAGTTCATAATTGTGAGGAAACAAAATTTAAGCGTTCTTCTCCGCCTTTAATTTGTTTTTTTTTTATTTATTAAGGGGATATCTGCATCTCACCACCTCCGTCTGATCCTCTGTTAAATTTTTCTCTGATGCTTTATACTTGGTATCTGCACGTTTACCAATGATAATATTAATTTTAATTCAAGCGGTATTGTTAAATTGACAGTTTAGAAATAACTTTAATCAAAGTTCATAATCGTGAGGAAACAAAAATTTAGGCGTTCTTCTTCGCTTTTATTTTTTTATTTTTTTTTATCAAATGGATATTTTGCATCGTACCACCTCCAACTGGTCTTCTGTTAAATTTTTCTCTGACGCTTTATACTTGGTACCTGAACGTTTATCAACGGTAATATTAATTTCAATTCAAGCGACACTATTAAATTGGCAGTTTTGAAATAACTTCAATCGAAGTTCATAATTGTGAGGAAACAAAACATTCTGCTTTTTCTGTCTCGTTACTTCCATATTTCTAGTTTCATTTTATTGTCACTTCTAAATTTTCAATTTCATCGTTTCCAAATTTCCACTTTTATTATTTCACTCCTCTCTCTCTCTCTCTCTCTCTCTCTATCTACATTCATTCCTTCATCAGTTTCACATCAGTACCATTATCGTTTCACCAGTTTCATATCTCCACTTACAAATGCTCCATCAGTTTGAAACGTCCACTTTTATTGCTCCATTCCTTCCAAATCTTCGCATTTATCGTTCCATCGCATCCGAATTTCCCATCCAAAGATTCTGACTCTCGGGGACACCAGAATACTCAGTCCCTCGTGCTAAATTTAACTCAAACGACGAAGGTTAACGAGGACGCCTCTCCAAAGCGACACGGGATGCAAATTACAAAGAACAAAATTGTGCCCGAAGTTAATAATGCCGCGAATAACCAGCGGCCCCGACGGTCGAGCCAACCATAATTCGTATTACTCGCGGCTGATCGAGCATCGGTTTCAGACGAGCCAGTCGCAAAAAGCTTCCTAATCAGCTTCCGCTATTTCGATCACAGACAAAGAGCAAACCGACCATGATCAACGTGCACGGAAGCCCAACAAAGCGTGCGAGCTTTCCTGTTCGCGGGCTAAAACTTTCTGCGGGATTTTCCGGGCGGCGTTTAGTGAAGTGGCGCCGCCGGAAGTGGCCGCGCGCGCCGGAAGCACGAGACGGCCGGTTCTCGTCCTGCCAATCTGGTAATTGAAATCGAACGTTCCTCCCGTGGGAACCTAGGATGGAATCGCCCGAAGAAGTTCGTTTTAGAAGAGCAACGCTGAAAGAGAGGGGAAACGTAAAAGGAATAAGAGAAAAAAATGGAGAAGAAGGAAAGAGAGTCTTGAAAACAAGGAGAAAGCAGAGAACGGAGAATAAGGAATTTAAAAACGGAATAGATGAGAAAAGTATTGGATCTATGCAGAAGTTCCCATCGTTTCTTCGCGAGAAACCGGAATTTATTCTGTAAAATGTTTATGCATATTTGCATGGTGTTTTCTATCGCCGTTAACACTAGGTTCACAGGACCCGTCAATTTGACGGGTTTTGGACTTCGCGAGTAAAATTTTGCTAAAATTATTACTATTATTCCTAGCAAATTTTGCTCAGTGTTATTAACGGAGCGATACAAATATACCCAAATCTATTTCCCTCTCAGTTATGTAATTAAAAATTTTTTTTATCTATACCTATTCCTTAACACGTTGACTACCATGGGGGTCACCGATGACCGGCACTCAACTTGGCAGTGGCGCCATGGGGGTCACCGGTGACCGACGCGCTCAGATTGGTAGAAAAACATAATTTGAACAAATGTCAATAATTATCGATTTTTTATTATTACCATCGTTAATGCAATGGTGTGAAGAAATTAATGAAGTATAATACATCGAAAAATAGTTGTACACTATAACTTATTTATCGTAGGTAATATTTCAATAGTATATGTAACTTATAATAGAAAATTCATCATGGCGCCACGGGCAAAGCCTGTAAAACTGGCGTGGCATTCAACGTGTTAATATATGAATATTGGAAATAGATGTACAAGAAATGTCCGTAAATCTAGTGTTAATTATCCTTTAGGCGCCTATTTTTAGAATTTAAAATTTATGCACTTGGTTTATGAAAATTTAACGGACGGGAACTTTGCATGGACTTAATTAAATGAGAAAGAGGGAATAAAGAGGGAGCAAGCGAAAGGAATCGAGCGAGTATTTTCGAGTTAAAGACAAGACGGAATTTCGAAGGCTGTCGCGAAATGAAATTCCGCAGACGCTAGTTCCATGCACCAATTTATCCAGCACCGGATCGTCATACTGCTGCTTCGTTCAGGCTCGATCACTTGGCAATGCCTGCTTTCAGTGCAATGCGTCTTGTTGCTGATAATCGAGCAAAGTGTGTAACTACAGCGAACTCTGCAGAATATCCAATTTACTTCGAACGAACAGTAACTTAAATAAGAACCGTTTTATTAGATATCGGGGCGTCTCAGAAAATATGGAATAGCTACAATCACCTTTTGCAAATAATTTTAAACTGTCTCTAAATACGGGATAAACATGCACAGGATCATTATTATACCACAAAGAGATAAAAATGCTCACGAAAATAGATTTGTTAGAAATAAAATACGTCTTAATGAATAAACAAAAATCAATCCCTTCGAAGAAATATTTATGTAAGGTCGAGCCTTATTATTTAGTAAGCCGAGAAATATTTATGTATCGGCCAAAGAGGTTCCAGGAACGGATCAAGTGTTTTACCCTTTCCAGGCTATGTGTAAAAATTAGAGGACCCTAACGAACTGTGTTCTTTAGCTTCTTCTATTAATTCGAGTCTTGCCTCTCGCTGTGTAGAGATCAATTTCAGAAAACGATATACCTTACTTTAGAAGTAAAGTTTAGTCAATTCTTAAATAGAAGAATTATCTTCATTTTATTCCTTTTTAATCCATAATTTCCAACAGTGAAAGATTTTATAAGTGAAAGATTTTTTAAGTGAAAGATTTTATAAGTGAAAGATTTTTTAAGTGGAAGATTTTAGAAGTAAAAGATTTAATAAGTGAAAGATTTTTTAAGTGGAAGATTTTAGAAGTAAAAGATTTAATAAGTGAAAGATTTTATAAGTTGGAATTTTAATGTTGGAAATTCGTGTCCTAACGAATAAACAAAAATCACTCTCCTAGAATAAATATTTATGCGCGGTCAAGCTATGCGCTGAAGAGGTTCTAGGAACGGGTCAAGTGTTTTACCCTTACCACACTGAGTGTAAGAATTAGAGAACCCTAACCAACTATGTCCTTTAACTTCTTCTATTCATTCGAGTCTTGCTACTCTCTCTACTTAAACTCCGTTTCTTTATTTCTGTTAACCAAAGTTTGTTGTATTTGCATGGAAATCAACTGTGTAGTCATTACATTACACAGCGTGCAAGTGTACAACAAACAGTTTCCTTGCATCGTGTATTCTGAAACACCTTGTATATCCATACGTGACGTGGGTTTAGAAAATAGATTGGTTACCTGGAATTGAACGAACATCCTGAATCAGTCACGTGTAGCCACGTGGACATCATCGGCTTAGCTGGCCATGTCGCTAAATCCCGCAAACATTCAAAATCTACGTCATACAGCTTTCCGTGTACCATAATCGGACGTCCAACCTGACAACCCGCTGCTAATTAGCCTCTTCCCTTTGCCCCTCTAATCATTACGATGATCGATCCACGTTTCTGAACATGGTTGAACCGTGAAAGGCGATCGAGTAACTCTAGCGACGTCTTTGACGCAATTACTTCCGGGGAATTTAGCAAATTAATATCATTGTTAGGTAACCATCCTCTTATTAAACTTGGACGCTTAAGTTCGTCATTGGAAACTTTTCACCATGATAATCGTATATTTATGACATCACTTAACGAAACGTTTGATTTAATTAATTAATTAATTATAACGGGTGAAATATGGAACGTTTCAAACACTTTATAGGACTCTAGTATGGTCTGTCTCATATCCAATGTGTATCATTATTTCTATTCATCATTCATTAATTCATTATTATTTAATTTATTATTTATGTTTGATGAATACATCTTGTACGAATTAAGAGATACTTGCAATATAAATATTTATTTCTTTAACCGTTTGAGTCCCAAGCAGCTCGATCACGCTGTTGAGATTTTATGTCGAGAAAACCCAGCACATTTCGAACGTTGTGGACAATTGACGGTGCGTTACCGATTGTCGAAGCGCGCTCAGATCTACTGAACCAGGTACATCACACAGCCCCTTTTATAGGAAAGGTTATAAATGATAAAAGGAAAAGAAAGAAAAGTGAATCAAATAATAAATATACGTGTATTTAATAAAACTAAAACGGCACGAACGAACACAAAATAACAAACCACGCTTATGCTTCGCAAACTACGCTTATGCTTCGTAAACTACACAGTTCTTTTCTCATCGCTGGCTACTTAGCTTCTCACTTCACCGTCCAATACTTTCTGCCCCCGCTCGCATTTTCCCCGTCATATACAGGGTGTTCGGACAGCCCTGGGCTTAAATTGAAAGAGTAACTCCCTGAGACATTCTAAGACGAAAATCAAGAGTAACGATTTTGCGTTTGAGGCTTTGTTTACGAGTTATAACTAGTTAAAGATATCGTTTAATCCGGACCGTTCGACGCTTGAGCATCACTGTGGACTCAGCGACGTTACCGACCGAGTTGCCTCGGTTACCCGCTCTCAAGAGTCGAACGGTCCGGATTAAACGATATCTTTAACTAGTTATAACTCGTAAACAAAGCCTCAAACGCAAAATCCTTACTCTTGATTTTCGTCTTAGAATGTCTCAGGGAGTTACTCTTTCAATTTAAGCCCAGGGCTGTCCGAACACCCTGTATGTAGGATTCTTCCACGGAATAACCGTTGGAGATACATTGTATTTTTCCGTAAAATAGCCGTTACAAAGATGACACGGCTCGCCGCCGTGTCGATAGTCAATTGTTTTTGGTAAACTTGTTGCGACCGGCAAATTTAGCGGCAGTCGTTTTCTTGCGTGTATAAGAAGAAGAGTCGCGGAAAGCAGTGCCGCTCAGAGTCTTATTCTTTTTCTTGCGTGTTCAAATAAATTAACCTTTCTTGTGTGTTTTTCTTTTAATAAACTGTTGTTTCTATTTGTTTATGACTCGTGTGTTTTTCCCCTTCATCCTCATATCCTACATATATTCTTGCAAACACTCGTTTCCTTTCATTCTAATTGTCAACCTTTCTCACTCTACGCATTCGGTCACGACCACCCACAATTTCTCAGTCGCACTGTTTTCTCAAGTTCTCATCCTTCACGCCTTAGAAACATTCGAGCCCAAACATTCTGCGTTCGCACGACAATCGCCCAACTCAAGTACTCTTCCGACTTTTCCAGCCTCGCATCCGCTCGATCGCATTCCTACACTTTTAATGTAAACAGTACATTTTACAATAGGTAGAATAATATTATAATAATGTAATAATGCATTACAAAATAAAAATTTAAATACAAGCGCTATTGCGCCGTTTGGTATTTCTCGACATAAAATAAAATAAGCGCTATCGGGTCTTTTCGTACTCATTTAGAGAAAGCGTGGTCGCGCTGTTTGGTATTCTTCGACAGTATTTTTTCAATACCCCCTGGGACTCAAACGGTTAAAATCAAGCAAGATTACAAAACTCATAGCTGAAATTCTTGCGAATAAATGTTCTCAAGTTATTCCAAAAAATAAACAAAAGCGAGAAATTAAAGAACTAGTATTACACCTTTTCTTTCTTTACCTCAATAAAGTCGTTTTGCAACGATTTGAGCGGAGATTTAATTTCAGAATGGAAAGGGAGTCTAAAATACTCTACCGAGCAGAAAAGTAGAACACTTTTGGTGACTGTAGCTAGGGTAGACAGAATCGGATAGCAGGTTTGAAAAATTGGAGTGGAAAGAATGTTCAAGAGCTGCTGCTGGCGATACAAGCTAGCTGGTTTGGCCGGTAAAAGAAATTTTATACGATTTTATAACACAATAGGGAACGATGCTAATTAAGGCTGTTTGTGAATTTGCCGTGATGAATTTTGGGAAGGTAATCACGTTACCGGAACTTAATTACTGTTCAAACAGAAGCGAAGATCAAAGTGAATATGTCACCGTGTGTACGGCGATTCTTTTATATTCCACTTTTCCTGTTCGAAGCTCATGGCAATTCTTTGTGTATATAATTCATAAAAAAAAAACACTCGAGTAAATTTATTAAATCGGTGATGTGAAACATTCGAAAACCGATTTTCGTTTATTATATTCAACGCACACATTCCACTTAACGAGAACGGGAAAACAAAATACAGGAACAAGTATAATTCTTATCAAACCATTCGCAATATCTGCATATTCAAATGTTATTAATGGGTTTGCTTTTCCCGTTTAAATAAAATAAAATGGAAGATAAAATAATGTATCGTATTGGAAATTAACCGCTTCAGGCACAAATTACAAAAATATGTAATAATTCTATTAATCAAATATTTCTACTTAAGCAACCCTAAAAATAATTTTATCTTCCGTTCCATTTTTCTCTTCAACCTTCTTAGAACATTGCTTACCATTTCACGAAAGAAAAAATTCGCAAGCTTCCCTATTTTTCCACATGCGTATGAGCATACATATGAGCCATACAACACGTTTCCCCATAGCATTAACAATTTAGTTTGGCACGATAAATTTTAGAATGCTCTTGCAAACGTAATCCAACACAACATTCTGACTATAATCTGTCCATACCAAACATTTATAAAGTAACTTAACTGTGCTACAAAAACTCTATATACTTCTGCACGTCAGCTTAAAGTGACATTGAAGGTTTAATTAACATATTTTACGATAAAAATTCTGATGTTTCTATGCCTCATGCATATTTTATATTTTTCGAAACATTTCTCTTAAACACATGCACAACGGTTAGAATTTCAATCGCAAGGCGAAGCGAATTTACTTTAACCCATTCACTGCCAGGTAAATTTAGAATGTCTTACCTTAAGCGCCAAGATTTCATTTTAAGGAAAACAAGGATTGTCACTTTGATGATAAAAAGCAATATTAAAAGATCCGTTGCTTTTTATAAAAACATATTACTACATAAAATTTTCTCCTTACATCCTTTCTTTCAAATTGCTATATAGGGTAAAGTTGCTCAAGTCGTACCATTTAAGGGAAAACCCGTATAAAGCTTAGAATTTATCAAATAAATAGAAATTAAATATGTTATTCACAACTTGTGTTAATATTGTTGTTATTTATTATAATGTAGTATCGTAATTAATTTTACAGAGTAAGAGAAAGTGAGGGGTGGACAGCGAGAGTTCAGACCTGCTTGGGGAAAACCCTTGGCGACGCGCGAGGCCCTCGAAAAATGCCCAAATATGGTCATGTTTTTGGAATATGCCCAAATAACGTTGTTACCTGCCGCGATACTTCAGTTTCATTTTTGTCTCTTGAACTAGCACGTTTAACAAAGGATTGGTTACAAATAAGAGCTGTACGAAAACAGTGTGACTAGCCATATCTGTAGTATCGTAATTAATTTTATAGCGTAAGAGAAAGTGAGGGGTGGACAGCGAGAGTTCAGACCTGCTTGGGGAAAACCTTTGGTGACGCGCGAGGCCCTCGAAAAATGCCCAAATATGGTCATGTTTTTGGAATATGCCCAAATAACGTTGTTACCTGCCGCGATACTTCAGTTTCATTTTTGTCTCTTGAACTAGCACGTTTAAC
Source organism: Tetrapedia diversipes (assembly GCA_033822845.1). Taxonomy (NCBI): domain Eukaryota; kingdom Metazoa; phylum Arthropoda; class Insecta; order Hymenoptera; family Apidae; genus Tetrapedia; species Tetrapedia diversipes. The sequence continues at coordinate 36,833 of JAOPTO010000621.1, read as the reverse complement.
AAAGGATTGGTTACAAATAAGAGCTGTACGAAAACAGTGTGACTAGCCATATCTGTAGTATCGTAATTAATTTTATAGCGTAAGAGAAAGTGAGGGGTGGACAGCGAGAGTTCAGACCTGCTTGGGGAAAACCTTTGGTGACGCGCGAGGCCCTCGAAAAATGCCCAAATATGGTCATGTTTTTGGAATATGCCCAAATATGGCCATACTTGAGAGATTTTTCCGAGGTACGTGGTGGGAGAAAGACCAAGGGCTAGCGACAGTTTTCTCTGGTCGAAAAGAGCAAAGTTGAATTAGACGTTGTACCGTGTAGCAGAGTCGTGGGAAGAGTAAAATTTGTATATAATATTGTAACCATATTTCCGTAATCATAGCAATAAATATTATTATTATTTTAACACTACAATAACGAAATTGGTGAAACATCTGATTGACTCAAATGCATATTTGTTTATGGTTGTATGCGCTGTTGTCAGTGTGGTTCGTTCAAAATTCAAGTGATACGACTTGAGCAACCTTACCCTACTCATCCCGTGATCAATTGCAATCAATCTAAACTTGTAACACAAACCTCGACGCATCTCGTAATTGGTTATCTTGGTGCATACAAGTCTTACGAAATATCTCGTAGTTGGCAGTGAATGGGTTAAGGGGTCATTCTACTGTGACGGATTGAAAAAATCGAATTTTCTTTGTTGCATTTTCTTAGACTTTAACATGTTAAAAACTTGTTCCCAAAGGGATTTAACAGTATTCGACAAATTAACGATGTTATGTGCCTTCACACGAAGCGCCGTTCTGCCGCATGCAGCTAGCTGAGCGGTCGGCTTATCCCGGCAAGCCTGGAATTTTATTATAGATTTGAATCCTTACGATAATATGATAGTGAAGAAACTCGAATGTGTTTTACACGTGAGGAAAATGTTTGGAACTTGATTCAGAAGTGTGAAGAAAAAGAATAAAGGTATAGGAGGAAAAGGATCCGGGAAGCTAGCCGATATCAACAATTTGACCGCATATTATGGATTAGTCATTTTATGATACACCGATTCGGTTGAAAATATGAAGAACTCTGTATGGGAATCGTAATTGGCCCAATAACCAAAACTTTCGCTGATAATCGCGATAACATCCGCAAAAGGCACGTAGCTATAAAAAGCCAATAGGCGTCGAAAGAGGCTCAGAAAGCTCGTAAAACTGCAGCAGTAACACTATAGGAATTCTAGGAAGAGAAGAAAGGTGTACTGTACGGCCCTGGAATAGCTAATTAGCTTATAAGTATGATCAAAACTTTCTATATACACGTGAACAGTACTTGAAACTTTAAACGCGTTTTTCTCAAAACTACATTTTTGGAAATGCCTGCCGCGATAGCTCCGTGATGGATTGACCGATTCACTTCACGCTTGGCAGATGCGTTCATTAGATGTGTCATTTTCGTCCCTATCAGAATTGCTTTGATTGGAATTTTTTTCGAATTTTGGGAATGTAAAACATTCCGATTTTTTTACAAAAATTTAGAAATTTTTCTTTAAACCAGCGCCATTTTTTTTCTGTTCAGTATTTTCAAACAATTTTGTTACCAACGATAGCCACGCTCATACAGATTAAGAATCTTGTTTATTTTCTGTTTTAAAATCACTAGAACAGCTGCAATCATGGCAGCCATAAAAGGCTGTTTGTTTTACGACGTCATAAAAAACGTTCTGCAATTTTACACACATACGCTCTCCTGACTCGCAAAAATTTTTAAATAAACTTAAGATTATAACAAACAAATATCCTAAGCCGCAAAATGATATGTTGTACAGTTTACCCACAAAAAATTCCCAAAAATCGTCTTGATTTCGGGCCGTCACAGTAGAATATGGCCCCTTAACCGAAACTGGCCGCGAATGGTATCGAAACGCGCGGATTTCGGTTGCGAGCGCGGCAAGAAACAGGCGTAAAGAAGTCAGCGGCTGCACGGGTGTGTTCACGAAAAGCCGCGGCTCGGTGGCTCGTTGAAATGCGCCGCTCTTTTATAACACGCCACTGGGCTTACACGCGGGCGCCGCTCGTTAACCCGGCCATTAGTTTCACGCATGGCGCTGCAAAAAAGCACGGCGACAGCCACGAAACTCTCCTCGCTGTTGACTTTTACACCCTACCGTCCCCCGTGCTCCACCATCGCGACCCACCCAGCTGTCCGTTCTTCTATTCCTGATTTTTCAATCTCTGCCCCTTCCCAATCCTGCCCTCGCCAATCCTTTCGCAACCCGCGCGATCTCTCGAAACGATTCTCGTCGGCAAACAACGAAATCGTATTTAGTGTCTGCTTCCGGGAAACGGACGACGAACGAGGGGACGCGGTTGTACGGTTGGGGTTGCGGGAAATTTAGGGAAAATCGTGGGTCAGGGTCGAATTGGAGGAGGCTTGGAAGGGGGTGTCTTGGAATAATTCGACAACTGGCGGAGGGATGAAGCGTGTTGGATTCGATTAAGGGGTTGAACAGTTGACGATGTTATAGGGCAATGGGATAGTTTGTTTAACACTCTTGCACAGTTTTATAAATTTATTATAAGAGAGAAAACGTACACGCGTGGCGCGCAGTAGCTCATATACAGGGTGTCCCAGGTTTTAATGTTCAAACTTTGTTAGCGTATTCTATGGCACAAAATAAGAAAAAAGTGTTATGTAAACATAGGCCATAAAGAGGTTTATTAAGAAGTTATAACAAAAATTCAATGTAGTAATACGGAGGGAATTTTGCAAATATCTCGGGAACTATGGCCGAGCGACGGTTATGTGTATAGGAAAAAGTTGTTCAGAATATTCTCTTCTATAACATATTTCAGAATCATTAAAATCGGAGTTGAAAGTAAAGTAAATAATTACCTATTTCTTAGCGTTTAAACGTGTCCGCTTGAATCTATTCACACGCCAGCCTTCGTTGCGATCCTCACAAGCTATTATTGGCGAAAATTCGTTTCAATCGAAGCCAATGCTCGCAGTAACAGCAAGTTGATTACTATTCCTATTCTGAATTTTTGCTATCACTTCTTAATAAAGCTCTATATAACGTATGTTTACAGAACATTTTTTTCTTACCTTGTGCCATGGAATACACTGACAAAATTTGAACATTATTCCTTTGGCATACACGATATCTGTCAATTGCGCGTTATAGTAAACAAGAAAGTCGATAGCGCTCTGTGCCATTCAACTGTTCAGCCGTGTGCCCGAACTGGCGCAAAATGTATACTTTTCATGACATATATTTCAGTGCAACGAAAGGAATTGTGAAATAATAAACAATGTTTAGGTACAAATAGTAATTTTAAGGCGTGTAGGGTGTAATCATAATTAAAGGAAAAATATTCAATGTGGAATAACTCCAATCGCTTGTTCTAATAATAATACGCGGTATCTTATGCACAAATTCCATACCACGAGTCTGACTCGTGGTTTTCGTTTATGGCACAAATTCTTTACCACGAGTCAGACTCGTCGTTATAGGCCAAAGGGTTAAAACCTGGGACACCCTGTATAAAAAAAATAAACGAAGAACGCAGGAGAAGAAAAAAAACATATGTAAATTTCCTTAGCCTAGTTAATTAATTACTTGACCTGTCGTGAGGTGTCACCATCGCTGACATTATTTTATTTTAGGGATTGACAGTTAACTTTATTATCATCCGTTTTAACAGACGGGTCGACGCGGTTAATGAGGCGAAACTGGTTTTAATGTTTGGCTGGGGGGAAGTAAAAGTAACAAAGGAGTGAATTACGTCGATGATTATATCGAAAGAACTATGATGTGGGTCACGTTGTTGAAAACATTAGAACGTTGTGGAAATATTTTGATTATAGAAGTATATGTATTATAGGTGGATTATATGTATGTATGGTGGAAATATATGTATTAATTGCAATTAGATTGCGGATTCTTATGCAAATTTAGATCTTCCTTTAAATAAGGGTTTCTTTTTCCCTCTAAATTTTATAACTTTCCGTTAATCTGAAATATTATATTTTGCACACCTCTGTTTGGCGTTCTGTTGTTCTTTAAGCATCAAAATTTCTTGTAAACTCGTAAAAATTCCACTTATGAAGGAACGTGAATTACTATTTAATATACCATATTGAAAAACACAATTACAGAGCTCGTAAAAAATCCCATTATACTCTTTCATCTCACGGTTTTACAGATCAATAGCGTTCCAAACGAAATCACAATGACCGTGACGTTTATTAAATCGAATTTATTCAGAAAAAATTGTGGAAAATGTAGTTACGAACGTGCACGAGTTTATTAACAATTAAAAACAATTAACAGAATCCCTGTTCCGACGAACACATCAAACGAACCGCGTTATCTAATTACCAGATTAGGGTTGGCTCCATTACGACCGCCGCCAAACATTTTAGCCACGGCAGAAACCGCAAATCAAACAAACGTTCAACCGATGAATTACATGCGACGTGAACGCAATCACGGGCGTGTATATTTTCGAAGAACGGGTATACCACGTGCGTAAAATTAGGAACAATCAGCCGCGTGAACGAACGTTCGTAACGTTTTTTAATTTTCATCGCTAATATCGAGTCTGTTGTTTGTTTCAGGCCTTTTAAGGCTGCAGCAGATCTACCAGGGCTTGAAACCGGGCAACGAGTCGTTTCAGGTGGAAACTGTGAAACGAATACAGAACATGTCCGAGGCGATTGATTTCTTGCGCAGCCTGGAGGAATTGAATAGGTGAGTCGAAGAATTTCATTCGTAACAGTTGATCGTACGTGTAGCACATGGTCGATATTCATGCGAAAAACAATGCAAGAGATGTAGAATGCTTTTATAAATTCTTTTATAACAATGCAGGAGATGCAAAATATTTTTTATAAATTCTTTTATAACAATGCAGAAGACGCAGAATATTTTTATAAATTCTTTTATAACAATGCAGAAGATGCAAAATATTTTTTATAAATTCTTTTATAACAATGCAGGAGATGCAAAATATTTTTTATAAATTCTTTTATAACAATGTAGAAGACGTAAAATATTTTTTATAAGTTCTTTTATAACAATGCAGAAGACGCAGAATATTTTTATAAATTCTTTTATAACAATGCAGAAGACGCAGAATATTTTTTATAAATTCTTTTATAACAATGCAGAAGATGCAAAATATTTTTTATAAATTCTTTTATAATAATGCAGAAGACGCAGAATGTTTTTATAAATTCTTTTATAACAATGCAAGAAATGTAGAATATTTTTATAAATTCTTTTATAACAATACAGGAGATGTAGAATATTTTTACACATTCTTTTTATAGATTCAATTAAGTAGAATTTGGAAATTTATGTCGAATTTGTATCAATTATATTAAATAGCCTTTAATAACCTTCAGCATTTATATTGAAATAGTGCATAGAGTACTATAGTGAAGGATATACATAAAAGCAGTTTTATTGAAATGGCTGATGTTCTAACCTAACCAAACTTCTCCTGTCAAATTAATCAGTGATTGTACCCAAATATATGTCTAGAATAATTCTCATAAATTCGTAAAAACTGACAAAAATGTACAAACATACATGTTGTGAAATACAACAGCTTAGGTGATTCGAAAAAATGATCAGCAAAGATAGATAACATATGGAGAATATTTAATGTCTAATTTGGATAAAATTTCCGTTAAATCAGTAGTCTCTCTGATTCGTTAGAAAAAGCAAAAAAAAAAAACGGGAAAACGAGTCACGAACGGAAGAACTTTTTGCAACCAGCTCACGCATTAGTGTAGCCGTGTTTTTCGGCTAGTGAAGTCTGTCCGCATTCGGACAGGCTGACGGATCACGCTTTTGTGCGAGTACAAGCGGTCACCGCGTATCTCGGCCGCAATTTACCACTAGCCACGCATTTGCACGAGCCGGGTAATCAACAACCAACCCCGACAATGAGGCCGAATCGAATCAATCGTTCCCGTTACCGAAAACAAAACGCAACTATTGCGAATGGTCACCAGAAAATGGCTCGCTACCCCGCGAGTTTATTGCCGGAGAAATGAGTAAATTTATGCGAATCCATACGATAGTTAGGGTCACAGACGAGGCATAAAAAACGTTTAACAGGAAAGAAGCAAATTTGAAAGCAAGGCGAAACGAGAATAGAAACTAGTAGAAGAAATATAATTTCAGTGAATCGTATAAAATTGTTTATTTAACACTGGAACTACCAAGGGGGTAAAAATGACACAATTTGTAATTTTTTATAGAAATCTGGTAAACTTACAGTGGTGCCTACAAATTTGAAAGTTTACCATAATTTTTACTATAACTGCTAAAATTTGTTTCTCTTATGTTAGGTATTGTTTTCGTTCAGTTTTCAAATTAATTTCTTTGTTTCTAATAAGTAATAATGAATAGAGGTTGAAATTCTATGTGCATCTTTTACAGGGTGACCAAACTGAATATAAGCGCCCCTTGACTTTCGCACACAATTGGTTTCCGAAAGTGTGCGCGAATGTTGAATGTTCGAAAGCAGAGGGATGTAAAAAAATATGCGCCAGAAACTGTGCTTTAAAATATTGATCGGAACAACATTGTAGTCTGATGTCACCTGAGAGGGGGCAGCCCAGTAGCCTGCTCGATTCACGATGTCCCCTCAAAGAGGACATCTGACCACAGAGACTTAACACTAGAACTATCGACAATTATAGCGTACTTATTTGCATGAAAGAGATCAAATTGAAAATTACATGAAAAGATATTGAATATATAGAAAACAAATCTTTATTTATATTTTCTGTAGAAAATTATAGTAAATTTTAAAAGCTATACCACAGTAAATTTATAAGGCTGCTATGAATAATCATTGATCATTTTGACAGCTCTAGTAATTCTAGGGTTCATGTACCTTTAACACTAAAACTATCGACAATTATAGTGTATTTATTTGCATGAAAGAGATCGAGTTGAAAATTACATGAAAAGATATTGAATACATAGAAAACAAATCTTTATTTATATTTTCTCCAGAAAATCATAGTAAATTTTCGAAGCTTTACCACAGTGAATTTATAAGGCTGCTTTGAATAATCATTGGTCATTTTGACAGCTCTAGTAATTCTAGGGTTCACGTACCTTTAACACTAAAACTATCGACAATTATAGCGTACTTATTTGCATGGAAGAGATCAAATTGAAAATTATATAAAAAGATATTGAATACATAGAAAACAAATCTTTATTTATATTTTCTCCAGAAAATCATAGTAAATTTTAAAAGCTTTACCACAGTGAATTTATAAGACTGCTATGAATAATCACCAATTGGTCATTTTGACTGCTCTGGTAATTCTAGTGTTAAAAAGTTGAATTTTTAAAAATGTGCGAAATAGCGAACTATGCAAAAGGGGCGCCTATATCTGTTTGATTTTCAATGATATGAAAAATACTCGTGACACTGTTTGAACGATTTCGAAAGAGAAGAACCATTCTACGCGCATTAAAATCTTTTTTACCATTTTTCCTTTCATTAGAAACAAAGAAGATAATTCAGCTTGAACAGCCTGTATACAACATACCTTAAACAATATCTTGATAACAATATTCGTAACACAAGGAATCGCAAATAATAGTATCCTATAAAGCTTAACCCTTTCGCTTCGAGCACCGGATATATCCGGTATTTTTTAAATATATAAATATCTAAAAATATGTAAACTGTAATTGATCTAATGTTATTGGAATAACAAATATAATTTTGTATAAGTTTTTTCATATTAACACGTTCGTCGCCACGTCACCCATATTTGGGTGACGCTCTTTTTCTTAAAGTTAAATACGATTTTAAATTGAAATCTTAAAAGGAATTCAATGGAATAAGTATTGAAGTATAATATACATAAATATAAAATACATAAAATAAAAATAAAAAGTTAAAATTTTTGCTGTTTTTATATTTTTTTACTCCAGTTTTCTATACAATCGGATTTGGACCCAGCGAAAAACTCAGCCGAATAAACTCATTCGGGCGACGAACGTGTTAAAAATGTGAACTATACTTGTTACATTAGATCAACGATTGTTTTATTAACACTTTACCAACCGGAAGCCTATTAATCGGCTTTTACATGCTTACAATTAGTCTGTAAATTTTGCAATGTTTTCTTACACGAAGGTGACTGTTTCGAGCGATATCGTATGTATACTGTAAAGAGATATTAACACGTTGAATGCCACGCCAGTTTTACAGGTTTTGCCCTTGGCGCCGCGATGAATTTTCTATTATACGATACATACACTGTTTAAATAATACCTACAACAAATAAGTGTAACTACTTTTAGATATTTTTTACCGCATTAATTTCTTCACACCATGGCATTAACGATGGTAATAATGAAATATTGATAAGTATTAACATTTTTCTAAATTATGTATTTCTATCAATTTGAGCGCGCCGGTCACCGGTGACCCTCGTGGCGCCATTGCCAAGTTGAGTGCCGGTCACGGATGACCCCCATGGCATTCAACGTGTTAAACTATCAGTTACGTGAAGAAAATCATTGTAATCAATTCATTAGCGATGTATCCGCGCCAAAATGAGACGATCGGGAGTGCGTATGCAATAAGTTATGTAGGGATATTGATTGATGGAAAGTTTTGTTATTAAAGATAGTTTATTTCTAACAAGGGAAGGACCCCAACTGTACCACACCGATTTCAACGATCTTTCATAGGATGATAGAGTACATCTTGTTAAGTATGTTTGCTAAATATTAGCCATAGTTACTTGATAGTTTTAAAGATATAATTGATTAAAGGTACATACTCCGTGAAGTGTTATGATTGTATATCCTTGGTTGCAAAGCCACGACGGCAAAGTGAAGTGTTGTGCGACTTATAAGCGGAAAGTTCCGCGATTGAATCCCAGTTGACTAAAGTTTTTTTAATTTTTTTTTTCGTTGTCTTTTTTTCTTTTCTGTCCCACTACTATTTCACTGTGATGAAACTGTATAGCTAGACACATAGATAACATACAAATTAAGAAATATTCTGCAATAAACAAGCTTTTGTTCTGTAATCCTGATTCGGAATAACTTTCGATTTGTATTTTTTTTACATCTACGATAACTATCATTCTGATAGTCAACTCATCATGCACAGTGTCACCACAATGAAGTAGTAGTGACTAAAGAGAGAAAGAAAAAAGAAAAATAAATATAAAAAATATTTACATGACGGGGATTTCGATCGTCGAATTTCCAATTCACAATACATACAACCTGTCGCTTCACGAATTATAAATTCATAATCATTGTACATTAAGACATATATGTCTTTAATTGTTTATATCTTTAAAACTACCAGGTAACTACGGCTAATATTTGGCAGACATACTTAACAATATGTACTCTATCATCTTATGAAAGATCGTTGAAATCCGTGTGGTACAGTTGGGGTCCTTCCCTTGTAAGAATAATCCGGTTAGGGATTAAAACGCTCGAGCACGCACGCGGTCCACGTCGCCATCTTTTCTTACTTCCCCGTCAGATGTTTTTCTTTCACATCTGACCGTTTTCCCTTGATCGCTCCGCGACCCATAAAATCGCGCTTCCTACAGTGTTAAGCACAGTGCACATTTCTGGAGTGTACTTCCGTTCAGTGATGGCACTTCTGTGGACTGCACTGCCGAAGCGAAAGGGTTAATAATCGATTGAAATGTTTTGCAGATGGAGCAACAAATATGTGGTGCTCGACTGTCCCACAGACATGGCTAAGGATATCGTCGTAAGTCACGTGAGAGACGTTGCGTTAGGCAAAAGAACGTATCACTATCTGTTAAGCGGTTTGGTAAGTTCCATATAATAAATTTTTTTTTTATTTTCCTCTATTATTTGTGTCTACTTAAAAAAAAATATTTACAAATATCTATATAGTAGTTAGTAGCGTTTGACTTCCGTTACTTTTAACGGTAAGTATTACAATTAATTTGGTGACATATACACTGAGGAGCATAACTATAGCACCACACCCTTTTTGAGTATTTCGAACTTTTGGATAGGAATGCAAAAAAGTCGATTATATGAGGTGAAAGGGTATGATAAACAGTAAACATTAGAAAAGTTTTATTGTAATTTTCTGTCGATACAAACGATATATTCATATAAACTGATTTTTGTATCGTTGCACAACTATAGCACCATATCATTAAAGATACAATTATAAATTACAAATAGAAAAGAAAAATTAATAAAAGATACAATTAATAATTTGTAGGTCCACCTTTTTTTGTTATAACCTGAAAAATGCGACTTGACATACTCTCAATCAACTTTTGAAAAGTTTCCTCGCGGATTTCATTGCTGACCGCAATTATCTCATTTTTCAGTTCTACGACGTTTTGAAACGGTCGATTTTTTGTATAAGCCTTCCTTACAATTATGCTCCAGACATTTTCCATTGGATTTTGGTCAGGAGAACACGCTGGCCATTTGAAAACATTAATCCCGTTTGCCTGAAGCCATGCTGTCGTTCTGCAACTGGTGTGTATGGCCGCGTTATCATGTTGGAACGTCCATTTCACACTATTATTTTCATTAATAAACGGCAATAAATTATTTTGTAGTATGCTGATGTATTCTGTACTGTCCATCCGTTTTGATGTAAAACTCAGTTTCAACATGCCATTCATGCAAAATGCCCCCCAAACCATCACACTACCATCACTGAAATTCCTTTTTGAAAAGAGCGGTTCTTTTTGCAAATCTCGCCAATATGAATTGTAACAGTTATTTACACTAAACTTATTATTTACCATACCCTTTTACCACATATGTTTGAGATTTTTGCATTCCCATTCATAAGTCCGAAACACTCAAAATGGGGATGGTGCTATAGTTGTGCTCCTGAGTGTATATGATATATTATGGTTCTAATAAGTCTTTTGGATGTCTGCGTTTTTGTCTTTTAACACGTTCCCTGCCGCGTGGGGCGTATACGCCCCATGCTAAAATTTCCTTCCACGCCGGAAAACAGCCTTTAAAAAAAGGTATATTTTTAACAATATTTTGTCAAATATACTAAAAATGATTGCTTTTCCGATTTAAATTTATAAGGAGATATGCCTTTCTTTTAAACTTATGGTTTTAAATTACTGAAATATTGTGTATACGCCCCACGCTGGCCTGAACGGAAAGTCTAAAAAAATGTCCGGCAGGGAACGTGTTAATTGTGTCCGCATAGCAGTTTGCTGTTAGTGGGGGCATATAATAAATGAACTTCGGAATTTGTAAAATAGAAACAGCTAATCGATCGAATACTGTGCACGGTATTCACGATGCGTGTTTTATTCTCGCACTTCAATACAAATAGATAGAGGAACATTCAGACGATCCGAAATGCTCTAGAATTCATTCGGAACAGTATGCTATAGCGAAATGTTAGCTCCTACGAATACTTCGAGGTACACAAAACAAGAGCACCGCGTTTAGCGGTTTCAGGTAAACGGGGACGAGCTTTCGAGGCGCAGAACTTGCATACTTGCATGAATTCTATGCACCATCAACGAAGAACGCTATTGTCGTATATCCAATCACTTTCAAAATTGACGGCATCCAATTCTGTTCGTCGTTATTATCTGTCTGACAAACTACACGACCCAATGATACATAAAAAAATATTACAAAATATGCAAACTGTCGAGTACGCGTTGAGAAATAAGATACAAAATAGTAAAAACATGAAAACAATAAAATAAATAAAAAAATTAAGTAAACTAATATTTACGTACTCGATGTAAAATATTGCCTATCTTTTTTTTTAAACTCATAATTAGTTTTGTAGACTAGAAAACAAACAGCCACAATTCAAACAGCCGTTACAATCATCAAAAATGTTTCATCGTCCGAATTCAGTAATTCACGTGTACCACTATTCAACGCAACGTTGCGTAAATTACAAAGAGGAACCACTTTTCAGGAAAAAAAGAATCTCGATAATATAAGCACACGATTTACTCTTCAACCACCCTCCGATCAATACTTCGCACCATTGAAAACCCTCTTCCAGTCTCGTTATATCCTCTCTTATTCGCTCACCTCTTCGTTCCGCCGATCAAGAGGGCAGCGAGTCGTTCGATCTAAAATCAACCGGATGAATCGAGTAATCTTAGATAAACGGGGGCACGCTGTTGGCACACGGCGGAACTCTCGTAGCTATAAACCGTGACGGGACCTTTTATTTCCGTGGACGTTCAACCGGAAGCGGAAGGCCGGCCGGCGGCCGTTCGCGCGAGCTTTGTGTCTTTTATACAGCTACAGGGCTACAAGCGCCGCTGTTTTCGTGTAATCAGATAATGGACGACCGATGGGAGAGCGAGGTGATCGAGTACGGCGCCATCAACATCACAGGCTTTCGCATCGTGGACGCCACTCGACCCTACGTCAAAGATTTCCTGGCTGGCTGGCATCGCCCCGACCTGGCCACGTCTCAAGGAGCTAGCCGCGAATCCATTTCTGTACGTACAGCACTCATCCTCTCTTTCTCTTCGTCTTTCTCCTCTTTTTCGTTCCCCGCTTTCAAGAAATCTCCTTACGAACATCGTAGCCTCTATTTCTTTGAAAGTGCTCCCGGAGAATTGCGTTGCCTTGTGCTCTAGATAAATCCTAGCGAGTATCTGTTCTGTTATCCTACATACGTTCACCAGCGTTTAAAAGTTTCGAAGAAATCTTTAGTTTCCGTTTATAGAAATACATGGATTTCTTCTCGATAATGCTTTTTGTTAGGGTAATGTGGTGTTGAAATAATAATATAGGAAAGGTTATAAATGAAAAAGGGAAAAGAAAGAAAAGTGAATAAAACGATAAATATACGTGTATTTGATAAAACTAAAACGACGCAAACGGACACAAAATAACAAACTACTCTTATGCTTCGCAAACTACGCCTATACTTCGTAAACTACACAGTTCTTTACTCTACGCTAACTACTTAGCTTCTTCAACACTCTTTCTACGACCAACATCTCACACACTCACACACACACACATCCTTATCAATTCTTTCACTTGCGCATTCGGCACCTTTGCATAAGAAATACTAAAATTTAAAAATATTACAATTGGAAATTTGGCACCTTTACATAAATAACAATAATATTAACACAAGTTTCGAATAACTTATTTATTAGGTGTACAAGTTAATTTTAATCTTTCATTTTTCGACGATGAAAAAGCTTATTTACAATTCGAATATCGTAACGGTATTTTTGGAGTCTTATAGCATAGACATCTAGCTTTCCAATACGTTAGAAAACTGCTTGATTCGTTAAACATAATCTAGATAAATAATAGTTTAAACGATGATGTGCTCTTTACACTTCAGTTAAAAAAGAAACGCCGCTGAGGCTGCAGGAATAATCTGCGATGCTCTTGGTGAGAATGCTGTAACTCGTTCCACCAGCAAATACTGATACCGAAAGTTCCGGGAAGATAATTCCGACCTACAGGATGAAAAACGATTCTAAGGATGTGGAATTGCAGTCACTTTTAGATCGGTTCATCGAAATGAAACAGCCTAGTTTCTTCAAATCAGACATTCGATGGTTGCCCGAAAGATGGGCAAAGGTTATAGAAAGTGAGGGAAATTATTTCATCCATTATTCTTTGGGCATAAAAATTTAAATAAACTCTGAACCTGGCAAAAAAAAAAGACTAAAATTAACTTGTACACCTAATAATTTGTATTTCTTTGATAAATCTGTTTTATACAGATTTTTCCTCAAGGGGTACGACTTGAGCAACCTTACCCTAATTTAAAATTGATATCGCGGTTAGTTTGATATTCTGTGGCATGTCTTAGATCGAGGAGATTTTTGTGATCGTACAGTTTAAGGTAATTTTTGGAATCAAACGTTTCATGGAAATTATTTTCGTTTAGTTCGGTGAAATGGCCGTTTCTTCTCGTTTAATATTTTCAGCGGGAATTATACACGTTTACGTGCCTTTATTCACTTTCCTTACGCCTGCAATGGCTTTGTAGGCACTTGGTAGTCCTTGTCAGGGTGTAGTCATCTTTCCAAGGGAGAGACGCTTATTCGAGTTCCATATGGGCTGCCGAGTACCGTTTGAGTACTCCAATTTTCTCTCTCGAGCGAGCCAAGCTGCTCCGATTTCGGGCTGGTTTTCAGGTACTTAGCATGGCGTGACTGTACACGATAAGGGCCCCTTCAATAAACGGGAAACGGAATAAAATCCGAGTTCTGTAGTCCGAGTAACCTGGCTATGTAGAGCTAATAGGTCGAACAGAATTTCAACTGAGGAAAGTTCAAAACCGTGCACACAATCGCTCGTACCTTGTATTTTTATTAGTAAAAATTTTTTAAATTATAGAAGCTATACTAATAAGAAGCTCAATCTAATTGTCCAAAAAACAGAAGGATTTCTTATGAATTTGTAGCATTCTGAACTATCACTTTAGAACTTTCCGACAAAAATCGTAAATTAAAAATATTCTAGTTATCGCAAAGAGTGCTTTAACTTGCAATTATTATTTAAATACTTTTTACTATTCTCTAAATTTTGCTCTTCACCACAATACATTTCGCATTTTTTTTTTGTACGTTACATACAATTTGTCTGTTTTCAACACAACCCTCATCTACCTCCTATATCAAACTTTATAACTTATCGTCAAACATTCTACGATCTTTCAATAAAATCATGCAACGTTCCCCGAACCAGCAACACATCTGCAAAATGTCTCGAAGAGGTATCGTGAAATCTTTCGGCATCGTTACAAAGAGAAACGATGAATCCCGTCCCCGGCCGTAACCGTTACCACAACCCATTACCGACCCGTGCAGATCCATCGTACGATTTTACTGCGATCCGCCAATGAATCGTACCGCCTAAGCTCACCGAAACGATCGGCGCTTATCACGATCCGGGGCTAACACCGTCCCGAGCCTGCTTTCGTTCGATCCGTAAGAACGGAATTGGCGAGGAACCGGAAAGACGGAGCCGAACTGCACGCGATCAAACGCACCGATTATACCCTGATCGATCGCCGCGCCTGTTTCCGCGCACGGTTCTCCAACTAAGTCGATCCCGTGTCCGACGTGCGCCTGTTCCTCGTGAATCTGCGCGTGCACGTCCACATCCTCCTCCGACGACGACTACGATAAACGGTTTCCCCGGGTTCGCGACCGAGTCAGCTTAACCGCGCGGTCCGGAAGCGGCCACGAAGAAACTTCCCTTCGTTTTCGTAGCCGCGTCCACGCCACGTAATTTCAATTGTTATACGACGGCCGCAGAACGCTTTGGTTGCTGAAACGAGCGCGCGAGAAGTCGAATAATTCTCGGATCAAAAGACTGCTTCTGTGATGGGAAAGTTAGGAAAATTGATCGAATTGTTTGAAATTTGGCAAAATTCGTATTTTTTTAAAGGGGTGGGCACTAATTTCAATTGTCCTGAGGATCGGTTACAGCAGACGAACGAAGTCGAATAATTCTCGGATCAAAAGACTGCTTTTGTGATGGGAAAG
Organism: Tetrapedia diversipes; assembly: GCA_033822845.1. Classification (NCBI taxonomy): domain Eukaryota; kingdom Metazoa; phylum Arthropoda; class Insecta; order Hymenoptera; family Apidae; genus Tetrapedia; species Tetrapedia diversipes. The sequence goes on along the minus strand of JAOPTO010000621.1, from coordinate 21,301 downwards.
TTAGGAAAATTGATCGAATCGTTTGAAATTTGGCAAAATTCGTATTTTTTTAAAGGGGTGGGCACTAATTTCAATTGTCCTGAGGATCGGTTGTAGCAGACAAACGACGTCGAATAATTCTTTGATCAAAAGACTGCTTTTGTGATGGGAAAGTTAGGAAAATTGATCGAATTGTTTGAAATTTGGCAAAATTCGTATTTTTTTAAAGGGGATAAACACTAATTTCAATTGTCCTGAGGATCGGTTGTAGCAGACAAACGACGTCGAATAACTTTTTGATCAAAAGACTGTTTTTGTGTTGGGAAAGTTAGGGAAATCAGTCGAATCGTTTGAAATTCGGCAAAATTTTTATTTTTTTAAAGGGGTGGGCACTAATTTCAGTTGTCTTGAAGATTGGTTACGACCTAATACAGGCGAGCGAAGTCGAATAACTTTTTGATTAAAAAACTGCTTTTGTGATGGGAAAGTTAGGAAAATTGATCGAATCGTTTGAAATTTGGCAAAATTCGTATTTTTTTAAAGGGGTGGGCACTAATTTCAGTTGTCTTGAAGATCGGTTACGACCTAATGCAGGCTAGCGAAGTCGAATAATTATCTGATTAAAAGACTGCTTTTGTGATGGGAAAGTTAGGAAAATTGATCGAATCGTTTGAAATTTGGCAAAATTCGTATTTTTTTAAAGGGGTGGACACTAATTTCAGTTGTCTTGAAGATCAATTACGGGCTAATGCAAACGAACACGAGAAGTCGAATAATTCTGTGATCAAAAGACTGCTTTTGTGTTGGGGAAACCTAGGGAAGATCGAACAACTAGTTTGAAATTTGGCGGGATTCCCATTTTTCTAAAGGGGTGGGCACTAATTTCAATTGCTCTAAGGATCGGTTACGGGCTAATGCAAACGAACACGAAAAGTCAAATAATTCTCTGATCAAAAGAATGCTTTTGTCTTGGGGAAACCTAGGGAAGATCGAACAACTAGTTTGAAATTTGGCGGGATTCCCATTTTTCTAAGGGATGAGTAATAATTTCAATTGCACTGAGGATTGGTTATGACCTAATGCAGACGAGCGAAGTCGAATAATTCTTTTATCAAAAGGCTGTATTTGTGTTAAAAAAGCTAGAGAAGATCGCACAACGAATTTGGAATTTGACGAGATTTGCATTTTCCTAAATGGATGAACACTAATTTCAGTTGTCCTGGGGGTCGGTTGTGGCCTAATACAGACGAGTGACATCGTGTTTTTGTTACTTTTAGCTGGAAAAACAAGGAAAGGTATACGATCGTAGGACAAAATGTCGCTGGTCTGCATCCAACCTAAATGGTTTTCAATTTGGCGACCTTTTGAGTAGAATAAAATGAGGTGCAATTTGAATTGGACAGAAAGCAGGGAGAATGTTTTGTGGAGTTATTGATTTGTTCGTGGAACATTTTAAGCGAAGGTTTTTCAGTGCCTTGATAAAAGGAGAAAGTTTTCGGAGATGAATTTTTAATATATTGATGCTGCGAATGTATACATATACCTGTTTAGATTATGTGAGCGGGTGCCCTCTTTACATTCACGATACCTCTCGTGTCAATTTAAAAGCTGCCTCATGTATAATTCATGCCGCTGCTGCTTCAAGTGGCTGTATCTCTAACAGAAAAAGAAAAACAGCGTCGGAACCGTTGTAATTATCATGATCCCTTTCTTATTGTAATTTCTTCTGAAAGTATAAAATACGTTCCTTCATTTCGCGATGTTCACACCGTTTCGCATGATTAATTTTATTAAACATTTTCAGACAATATCGAAGCTTGCTTTCTTTCACTGTCCATATAAAAAAAAGGAATAAATAAAAAATTTCACAAGAAATTCAATTCCAATGCATGAAACCATAAAGCAGCTTTATTGTGCAAAACAACTTTCACTATTATAACTTTCAAACAAAGAAATAGTATTTAATGAATTTAACATTCTATGCGTATATTTCTTTTTAATTTAATATAACAAATCGCTAAAAAAAAAAATTGTGAAATCGCTAAAAATGGACCCATTTTTCCCATTTTTCTCATTTTTCCCAATTCACTTTTAAATTACTTCGTTCGCAATTCGAAATGAAAATCAACGTGACCAATAGAAATTCACCGATCGAACGCTCATTCGACAATTTTCTTCGCATTAGGCACAAGCAGCGCTGATGTACGACGCCGTGTTTGTTCTCGTCGAGGCGTTCAACAAGTTTCTGAGAAAAAAGCCAGACAGAAGCAACGTGAGGCGGACCGGGATTCCTGGCAGCAGTCAGAATACCAACGGCACCAGAGCACTCGATTGTAACAACAGCCGCGGCTGGGTGACACCGTTCGAGTACGGTGAAAGGATCTCCAAGTTGCTGAGAAAAGTAAGTGAACGCTATCTTCTCTCTTGTTAAATATTAAAAAACCACTACTTAGGTAATTACGAATCTCAACGTAAAGGTTACTTTTGTTAGGGATCTATATTTATTGTCTGTATCATAAAAAATCGACTCTGGTTTATTACCACGAAGTCTGGGCCTGACCATCGTGTATCCCCTGGGTCAGAGCCTAACCTATCTGGGTGACCACCCCCTTCTACCAGTGATTTCCCTTTCCCGAATTTTTCCCTCCACCTTACAGTTGTCAACTTCCCTCTCTCATTTCCTATTTTCCAAACCCTTAAAAAGGCGATCGACCTTCGCCCAAAACCAGAAAAAGAAATAAAGAGAAGCAAGGCAAACGAAACGTATAATATTATTCCTCATTAAAATCGCGCCATCCGGGATCTGAGTCAAGGTGATAATCAAGGAAGGGGCATCATCACACGAGCCGGAACAATACGTCACCTTAAAAATTAAGAAACGTTGTTGCGGTCGATAACAACTTTCATTTCTCCAAATTTGTTGGTTCTACATTTGTAATTCATTATTCACTGATTCTACTTAAATCACTGCTTAAATAATTACAATTCTTGCAAAATTTATGTTCTACAATATTTATGATTCATCGCTATCAATATACAATAGTATCAATTAAATTCATCCCAAACAGTATCATTTCTGGATAGAGCTTACCAACAAAAATGATTACCTTGAATATTTGTAAGTCTACAAAATTAACCCTAGAACTCTTGAGCCTCGATCTGTTACGTGAACTCTTAAGGGGAGGGGGGGTCCTCGAACCCATACTTCTTTTTATACATCTATCCTGGAAAAAGTTGTTTTTTGGAAACATTTTTGCAATGTTAGGATATGCTATAGTTTGTAAACACGGCAACATATGTTTTTGCGTTCAATTTGTATTGATTTATATATATTTATAAAATAGTATAGTAACGTGTAGCTAGTTTGAACTTGATTCTTTTGATAAACATGAATGGCAAAGTATAGTATTAAATGAATGTTTTCTGCAAACATGGTTTTTGCAATTGTAACAACTTTGCATTGATTTTAATAAACTATTATATTTTATGCGTCTGCTTTTAGCCTCCAGTATACACTGATAACATCTTCCCTTTTTTTGTCGGTTCTGTATCTTTTGGTATTTTAGTTCGTAGTGTCTTTCCAGTTAAAGTTCCCAATTAGTTACACAGTTTCATTCTTCGTTCTGTAATTTTTATTGTTTGGAGAAAAGGAGAGCGTGAGGGTCCACTTCGCATGATCGCCACCGCACAGTGGCGTACCGTCATCACGGCGCGTAGTCAGTTATATTTCCCTTATGCTTTACATATAGCAACGGGAACCTCTTAATATCAAATTTAAATGTGTATACAACAATAAATAATTTTAAGAGAATTTTGTATAAAAGGGAAATGATTCTAATTTAAGGATTTTCAATTTGTGGGTTCGAGGAACCCCCCCCCCCTCTCCAACTTAGGAGTTTTAGGGTTAAGAAATAGGGTTAACAAAATATAAGAAATAATTTTTTTAATTTTATTTATAAACGGACCGAAGTCTTTTATATAATATATATGCAAAGAAAAAGAAAAGAAAATAGAAAAATCAGAAGATGTACATATTAAACTTAGCGTAACAAAGAAGGGACATGTATAATAACGTATTGTACAACTAGAAATAACATTAATCAATTAACCTATGCAATTGTCTTTTAAAGGTATATGAAGATCCACAGAAAACATGTATGCGATTATAAATACTGTTAGAATTAGTAGTGATGAATATTGAATGTGCTGCAAAAATTTGCATTCACACTTTCGAAAATATTGTAAGCGACAAGTTCTATCGAACCACCCTGTATAATCGTTTATTCACCGTGCGTAGAACTAATATCGACATACGTTCGCGGCGAACGCGTTATCGACTTTAGAGGATGGGTGACAAGGCTGCGCAGGCCTGTCGGTGATTCATCCCGAAATTCTTGAAGCGCGGACAGAAACGCAGAAATACCCGATATGTTTCGAATACCGGTGGCAACCGAAATTGCCAGGGACCCTTCCCCGACGTCTCTCTGCCTCTGACAGTAATTGGCGGTTATTCAGACTCTAACAGCATTCCTACGTCCACGTCAGATCGTCTCCCTTTCGTCCTCGTTTTATGCGTACACCGTTACACCGGAAGTGGCGATATCCTCTTCCTTCGTTTCTCTCTCTCTCTTTCTTGCTCTATCCTTTTCTGAATCCTCTGCGATCCTTGTCGACTCGTTACCTGACATTCGAAATCGTGTCAGTCACAGAAGGATCATTACAAATTGGACATATTTAGCTCATTACCTTTCTTTTCCTTTTTCTTTTCATATGCAAATATATACTGTTATCCCGTCCGTCCTTGTTTTATATGTACACCATTACACTGGTAGTGGCGATATCCTGTTTATTCATCTTTTTCTCTCTCTCTCTCTCTCTCTTTCTCTCTTACTCTATCCCTTTTTGAATGCAAGCCCTGTCGACTCGTTGCCTAACATGCGAAATCGTGTCAGTCACAGAAGGATCATTACAAATTGAACAAATTTAACTCATTACCTTTCTTTTTCTTTTTTTTTATATGCAAATGTATACTCTCATCCCTTTCGTCCTCGTTTTATGCATACACCATTACACCAGAAGTGGCGATATCCAGTTTCTTCATCTTTTTTTCTCTCTCTCTCTCTTTCTCTCTTACTCTATCCCTTTTTGAATGCAAGCCCTGTCGACTCGTTGCCTAACATGCGAAATCGTGTCAGTCACAGAAGGATCATTACAAATTGGACAAATTTAGCTCATTACCTTTCTGTTTCTTTTTTTTTTATATGCAAATGTATACTCTCATCCCTTTCGTCCTCGTTTTATGCATTCACCATTACACCAGAAGTGACGATATCCACTTTCTTCATCTCTTTCTCTCTCTCTCTCTCTCTTTCTCTCGTACTCGATCCTTTTCTGAATGCAATCCTTGTCGACTCGTTACCAGACATTCGAAATCGTGTCAGTCACAGAAGGATCATTACAAATTGGACAAATTTAGCTCATTTTCTTATTTCTTCTTTTTTTTTTAATAGGCAAATGTGTATTGTCATCCCTTTCGTTCTCGTTTTATGCATACACCATTACACCAGAAGTGGCGATATCCTCTTCCTTCGTTTCTCTCTCTTTCTTGCTCTATCCTTTTCTGAATCCTCTGCGATCCTTGTCGACTCGTTACCAGACATTCGAAATCGTGTCAGTCACAGAAGGATCATTACAGATTCAGCAAATTTAGCTCATTTGCGTTCTTTTTCTTTTTTTTTTGATAGGCAAATATATACTGTCATCCAAAATTTGGAGACACTTTCCTGCGTCAAACCTACACTAATTTTCTTATCAGTTCAAAGCTATTATTATTAATCTTCCAATGTCACACAGTGTTTTTGAGTTACTAAACGTCACACTGGGGTGTATCGAATTCGACGTGATTTTTCATACGATTAGGACCTGTAAAAAGTTTTGGAGAAACTCAGTGAAGAAATTAAAGCTATAGAATTCGAAAATTCAAACAATTTTCAACGTGCTAATAGATTTCCAACCAAAAAGTTTTCTCAGATAGCACGGCTCTAAATTCTTTCTTTTTCTAAATATAGTGATAGTGGTCCTAAACTTTTGGCCGGCACTGTATGTAGAAAATAAAAACAAGAATCAAAATGGAAAGTTTTAAGAGAGTACAATAACGTGTGACAATGTTCCAATGTATATTATTTGGAGTATTGTTTTATTGGCAATTGATACTGCAAGCTCTGGTTTATTTATTTATTTGATAGATTGATATTTTTCGGTGCACAAAATGAAAAACCGTCGTTGCAGTACTGTGTACGTGTTTCAGAGGATTAACGACGGATAAACAGTACGGGATAATAACTGCAATAAAATCGAAAGGAACACAATTTTTTTTCACCTCTCGTCTTTCCACTCGGAAATATGTTTTATTACATTTCGAAATGTCCGTCAATGCAGTATTGAAACGCGGCAAAAATATTGCTGGAAGAGTTGAAACAGTTCCAAAAAATATGCGGCACTCTTTTTTGTTTTTAAACTCCTGTTGCTTCGTACAAGGAAACAAACGAAAGGTTACGCGACCGGTTGAATTTCGTTTTAAACTTTCAGGTGGAAATCGAGGGGCTGACAGGGGAGATCCGCTTCAACGATGATGGTCGCAGGCACAATTATACCCTCCACGTCGTCGAGATGACGGTCAACAGCGCCATGGTCAAAGTAAATATTTTTTTCGCGCAACCCTCTTCCCTCTTCTCTGCACCCCCTTCGTTCAGGGCCAAAACGTAGCCTGACGGTCTCGAAATTTTACAACGCCCTAAAACATCGATCTCGTCGTACAAACGGAAAAAAAAAATACTCCCTCATCCCACTTTTAATTTCTCGTTCCCCGCTATTCGTTATTTGAGATAGCTTTCAGTTTGGTAACTTTTAACGTTTACTCTTGATAATTATTAATACCAGAACTCTCAACGATTGAAGTACATTTATTTGCATCGAGAAAATCGAGATGAAAGCTGTATCGAAAATTGCTTGATACAGGAAGAGAAATATGTGTTTATATTTTGTATAAACCGGGATGAAAAGTTCGTGAAAATATATGGTGGTAAATGTTTTTTTTTAAATTCTTTGAAAAATTTCGAATTACCGTTTCGATCACTTGGAATGATCAAAGCTGATATTCAATCACGATTTACATTTCAAGGTGGCGGAATGGACGGACGAAGCTGGATTCCAAGCAATCGCCGCGAAATACATTCGACTTCGACCACACACGGAGATCGAGAAGAATAAGACTTATATCGTGACCACTATTGTGGTAAGATCACGCTGTTCGTGACTGCATGTTTTCATTGAATTAATTAGGGAAGATGATTTTAATTCAGCGTTTTATTTGGGGGTGCAGGAGGAACCGTATATCATGAAGAAAAAATCAGATACTGGTGAAGTGTTGACCGGAAATGATAGCTACGAGGGATACTGCAAGGACTTGGCTGATCTCATAGCTAAAAAGTTAGGGATAACGTGTAAGTATACGACTTTTATGTATTTATTATATCAATTTGTTATTAATCATCTTATACTATTTGAAAATCATTATTGATACCTTAATATTGCAGAGTTTGTTACAAATACTCCACTTTTTATCAATATTATTTCAATTTCATTATTTTCATTCAATTCCACATTTTTCTGTATTTTTCACAGACATCACGTTAATCTCCCTCAAAAAGCAACAATATAGGAAACAGCATCCACTGAATTATAAACCACTCACCAAATTAAACAGCCTTATTGACCATTCCCTTCTACAATTATTATAATTGACGATTCAAAAATTTCCATTGACCTAACAGAGACTCCATCATTCAACGCTAATTCACACAAAATTTAAACTAACAAATACATCCATTTTTTTCAGACGAATTGCGAATAGTGAAGGATGGCAAATATGGAATGGAAAATCCGGATGTTCCTGGAGGCTGGGATGGCATGGTGGGCGAGCTGATTCGTAAAGTAAGTCTCCAACACGTAAATAGATAAATACGTTCATCATAATCTAAATACGTTCTTAAAAAAAAAATACTGTGGCGATTAATACGTTAAGAAAAAATCAAACGATTTTGTATAGCTACGCGAAAGATTCTAGTATTGATCGACAAGCTTCTCGAAACGTATATTGCACAAGCTGTTTTATCCTCGGTCAGAAAGTGCGAGGTTCTTCCACCAGATGCCTCGAGCTTGCAAGCTTTTTGCTCTCGTGCAGCGTATTTAGAACTACATCTGGTGGACGAGCTTCGAAAGAACGAAATGAGAATGGGGAAAGCTTTTTGTTTACATTCGACGGAAATTGAAACGGAAATTTAGAAACCGGATTATTTGTTGCTTTGTATTCGAACGATTAGTGTGATCTTGTGTTAATTGAAACGCTTAATGACTGATCTGACTGGCAAGTATACTTATTACAACGTAGAGTATATACAAGAACCATACACACATACTTATATTTTTTAATGAAACATTTTTTAAAGGGGGTTATTATTCCATTTCACCAACACCATAAAAGATTTAATATGCATAATCATAATTAATTTGTACGTAAATATTATGGGGGAGAAATATTTTTTATATTCATTGTACGTTGTTGAAGAAACGAATGTTATTATGGCTGGCAATGTTGCTTTCTGTAATATTATTTAACGTAGGTGTTTAATTTCAAAGTGAATTGCATGATTGATGATTACTGCGTGTTTTCAGGAAGCAGACATCGCCATTGCACCGATGACAATCACTTCTGAACGCGAACGAGTGATCGACTTCAGTAAACCCTTCATGTCGCTTGGGATCAGTATTATGATAAAAAAGCCCATCAAACAGAAACCTGGAGTGTTCAGCTTTTTGAATCCACTGAGCAAAGAGATCTGGGTGTGCGTGATCTTCTCGTACATCGGTGTATCCATCGTTCTGTTTACCGTGTCCAGGTAAATCAAATTTTTCTGGAATCGTTCACTGCTTAGCACCGCGGTTAAGTAGATACAGTCGGTATATGGTCAGACGCGAGGCAAAACAGACAGATAGAATCAATCATTTGTCATGAAACGCGTTAATATTCTTTTAAAATTTGATTCATACACAGTAACCTGATTAATAACAGCCACAAATTTTATTATTTTCAAAACAATAGCTAAATAAATCTTTCATAAAAAAAATTAATTGATTTTTGTCAAATTTTACTTTTCTTTCTAAATGTGAGAAATAATTACGTATTAGAAGTAATTAAAATTAGTTTTGTTTTTTGTTCATTTTACATGCAAATATATGTAATTAGAAACGTGATGTACACAAAAATATTGTTTTTGTATAAGTACGTTGTAGTAGTATTTTTTATCCTCATTCACTTAGCACTAAAGTTTAAGTATCGTGTAACATTAAGAGCTACGAATTCCAATTTTCATTTACATTGATCTACGTTATAACACACCCTCTAGTGCACATCGTTGAAATGTAAATGAACCAAAAAGGAAACCAGATGTTAGACCACGCTAAAGCAGCAATTTATTGTCACAGAAATTTCCGTTCCCGTGATTGATCGGTACACTCAATGCCACCCTCTAACATTACCTTCCCCTTAGCCTTTTCCTCTCGATGGATAATTACGCAACAGCTAGCCTTGTTTACCCCCTCGTAGAGTGCCACGAGGTTACGTGTCGACTCAACGACAATTACGCGTACATTTATCGTGATCCAGCGAAAGAATTATAGTCGAGCTGCCGCGACTCGTAACTGCTTTCACTTTAGCCTCCATTGGACTACTTACCGTTTCCTATCTCTCTTGATTTCATCAAATACAGTTTATATCGTGATCTCGATGGGGGATTGATAAACTTTAACAACTGGTTACTTAATCGTAAAACCGCTAAGGTGATTAACTTCCTTTTGTCGAGCATTCAATTAAATGACAAAGGGAAGTTCGATTTTTCTGAGAAAAACTTTATCACTAAAACTTTCAATTTTGAAAAAAATATATGTATAAGAAATTCTTAGAAAATTTTACTTTTGAAATTTTATTTCTCATTAACTTCTCCACAAGAAATCCATCTGTTTTTAATTAAAAATTTCAGAGATACAGTTTTTGTTGAAAAGGGAAATCCTTTAGGAACAAAATTTTTCAGTTTTACAGACAGTACTTTATCTACCGTTTAATATACTAAAATATGACACTCTATAAACTAAAAACTGATTTCTTTAAATAGATTTTCCCCATACGAATGGAGAGTGTTAACTCTGAGCAGCGGTGCGGATCCCACGATGGCAGCGAGGAATGATCCCACGCTGCAGCACCCCCATGGATCCCAAGGATCGCCCCATATGCCAACTTCCAGCATGGCGAACGATTTCAGCATCATTAACAGCCTTTGGTTTGCTTTAGCTGCGTTCATGCAGCAGGGCTGTGACATATCGCCCAGGTAATCATTCATTTGATCCAAATACAGTAGCAAAGAAAAATTTACGACTAAAAAGTCGAAGGATTGTAATTTACATTTCGTACTAATCAAAAATCAAAAAATCGTACCAATCAATATTCGCAATCCATCTGTTACAATCAACCCTTGGATACGGAACCATATTTCGTGCCGCAATCTCATCTTAAACTTATGTCCACCGGTATAATTCACAAAAATTAATTATCCCAATCTCACCCAGTTATCAGACCTTCTTTCTATTGTACGTCCCAGTTCCCTTATCAATCATGCCTTATCACGGTTATCATAAAACCTCCTAAGACCACTCCTATCGTTCAATCTTAAGCATTAACCTCTCTACTGTGCTCGTGAAACCTGACGTTGATTACGAAATTTTGCATAATTCATTGGAGCTCTCGCATTTTGAGGCATCCGTAAAGATACGCAAATTAAAGAATGTGTAGTTCTAACAAAATTCCAAACGAAAATAATCGTGTCACGCACATCAGAGCACAAGGAAAGGGTTAAAATTGTTTCATACACGAGTTAACATTATCTACAAACACGAAGCGAGGACTACATCAGAAGGAAAACTTGTAAAGCGTAGGATTCTTAGTCGTTTAATCGAACAACGATACTAGCTGGAGAGAAAAAGATAACTAGTTTCTCCCCAGTCTTCGCTAATTACAGCCGTAATACTTTCGCTTCCCTCCCCGTTTCCGTTTCCCGCGATACAAGCTAGAAAGGGCGAAGTAAATAAAGTCACCGGGGGGAAGAGGGCGGCTGCTTTTCACTTGGAACAGGTCGACTGTGCTGTCTGCTAATACGATGAATTGGGTAAGATTCAAAAGGTTCGTCGCCCCCGGCCCGCTTAAAGCCTCCTCTGCAAACGTTTCGCAGCACCTCCGCCGCGCCTCCGACCCCCTTAAAAGGGGCCACTTCTGTGTAATTAGCGACGGGGTTCGATTCGAGGCGCGGCAGACCGTGGCGAAAAGTAACAGGCGAACTTCTAAGCGACGCTGGCCGTCCCTTTGCGTCGCTGCCGCGACTAATTGCCGTGAACAATGTATTTTACTATTCTTCGCCTCGATGCTAACGTCTGGCAGCCTTCTCGTTTTTTAATCGAGAAAGGAAGATGAAAACATTTTCGATTTATTTTTGTAGACGTTATCGTTGGATACATTGTGAAGTTGCTAGTTATACGGTAGACTTGTGCAACTAGATTATTTGAAAGCTAATTGGCGTTACAATCGAAGATCTAAAAATGGATAGAAATTGAACTTTGCCGCATTCGTAGTAAGAGACTGAAAAGATTGTTAGACGCTTTATTCAAATTTAGTAATTAAGGGGTTAAACAAATAAAACTGCTGTCAATATTTGTATATAAAATAATGACAATAATGATGTTACTATTAGTAATAACTCCGAAATTAAAAATAACATTATTTAATATTAGCGATTGTAACATATTACCTATAACAGTATTCATCGTATAAAACACCATTAACATCTCTTAACCCTTTGACTGCCACGCCGAAATCACATGTTTCGCTCAGGACGCCACGGGAGTACACCAGTAGATGCAATATTTCATAGAAGTTAATCTTTTATTTTCGATGTTCTAATAAAAATTTGTAATCATTCAACCGGGCACTTTTTACTTCAAAGTATCCTGTAATTAACGGTAATGTTCAAAATGCACTAATTGTCAATTTTTATTCAACTCTTAAAATTGTAAGCAGTTGAAGCGCTCCGGTCCCCAATGACCACCATGGCGTCACAGGAGAAACCACGGCCGGTCATATATGACCAACGTAGCAGTCAAAGGGTTAACCCTTTGCGGTCGGTGCCGCCGCTGTGGCAGCATTTCAAAACTGGCGTAGAAATCGGTGTCGCCGCTTTGGCGGCATGATCACATCTCGAAAGAGTAATCCAGAAAAACTTAGATTAACAGAATGTTAGCCATTTCAGACGTCTCACGCATTATTTTACCATCGACAAATATATGATAAGTGAATAGAAATCAATTTATAAATAAATAAAAATATAATAAATTATAAATTGAATTTCAAAGTTTAGTAAGAAATAAACATTCCAATTATTCAGGATTTCAAGGTAGATTCGTTGGCGATATTAACGGTTTGAGGCTTTGATTTTATATGAAAACCATTGCCGCTCAGCCATGGTAATCGGGCGTTTATCTGAAGTCCGAAAAGGACATCGGTGCGCTATCTTTCCCAAACAAGTCTTGCCGTACAGCGGAAGACGAGACAATGCCAAAAAGCTAACTCTTTCTGTTTTTATGCAGTTTAAGCCCTATTAAGCATTACAAATCAGCATCAACATAGTGTGTGATTTTAAATGTAGATATATCCACCTTAAATCGCTTAGGAAACAATGACTCCGAAAAGTTAAATTCGCCCAGACTTGCTGGTAGTCCCAGCCGAAAAATCTGCCGACTGCAAAGGGTTAACCCTTTGCGGACGGAGCAGTAAAGAAAATAGTTACGTCGCGCATTTGTGTTATAAAAACTAAAGCTGTATTTAAATAAGTTTTTCATAAAATCTAACAAAATTATAAACAAATAAATTTAGGCCAACTTGACTTCTTAGGCTAGTATACCCATGCGTATCTTATACGTGTCGTTTACGACAGACAAACGTCAGCCGCAGCGCGAGAGTTGGGCGGATATATCCGACACTCGTCCGCAAAGGGTTAATACTAACAATTGCGATGTACCATAAGCTTAACCTCTTCAGGGACGATTTTTTCTAGGAAGAAAAAGAATGATTTAATTTTTTCGTTTATTATGATTTATTCGTTTCATAATTAATAGGGATACAAAAAGCAAAAAGAATTGGGAAAACAATAAAAATTCACGAAAAAACTTAACGTTCACATTTGTGCCCAGTGAGCGTTATAATTATAAAATACTAAATGTCCACATATGTGGCCAAGGGCGTCAAGAGGTTAAACAACATCAATGAGATTTCATAAAATGAATGTCAATAATATTACTATCATATTAAATCATCCACCAATCATTACGGATAGTTCACATTTACACAAGATAATTTTCAACTCTACATTTAGTTCCAACATCTTAAAACCGTGAAACTTAATAGTTCGCAAAAATTCAAACGATTCCACAAAATCCCGCTCCCAAAATGGTAACGTTTCCACGTGCCCAAGCTCGAGGTGTCCTTCAACGCACGATCTCCATCGGCCGTTCTCCAGATAGCCCAGCAATGATAACCTTTAAGAGGGTGATTTACGCCTGCCACCCCCCGCTGTTAGGGTTAAGGTGCACGGTAATTACTGCTGCAAATTCCTTCGTTTAAATTACAACCGCGTGCCGGGGCGAACAGGGGGCGATTATAAACCGCGTGGCCGGAATTATCACAATATAATCGGATTACGTTTCGTAGCCTCGTGCCGAGCGTAATTTAGAACGGCCCGCCTCGTAATCGGCGCCGCGATTAGGTCGTCGGAGGGCGGCTCATTTGAATGAGCGTGCCGTTTCGTGGCCGGGGCTCGAAAATTCCATTAGCGACACGCTTAACCGAGGCCACGAGTATCGCGACCGCTATGGATCGACCACATTTTCCCTTTCCTTTTTCGATTTTCTATTCACAATTATATCCCTGCTTCCACACGCTTGGCGTCGATCGAAATAGTACATAAAACACTTTTTTGCAATTGGTTTGTGGCTGTTGCGAAAGAAAAGAGTGAAGAAAAAGGAAAACACTTTTTCGCAATTGGAATGCGGCTGTTGCGAAAGAAAAGGAAAAGAAAGACGGTGTTTCGTGGCCGGGGCTCGAAAATTCCTTTAGCGACACGCTTAACCGAGGCCGCAAGTATCGCAACCGCTATGGATCGACCACATTTTCCCTTTCCTTTCTCGATTTTCTATTCACCATTATATCTCTGCTTCCACACGCTTGGCGTCGATCGAAATAGTAAATGAAACACTTTTTCACGTTGGCTTATGGCTGTTGCGAAAGAAAGGAGTGAAGGAAAAGGAAAACACTTTTTCGCAATTGGCATGCAGTTGTTGCGAAAGAAAGGGGTGAAAGAAAAGGAAAAGAAAGATGGTGTTTCATACGGGGCTCGAAAATTCCATTAGCGACACGCTTAACCGAGGCCGCAAGTATCGCAACCGCTATGGATCGAACACCTTTTTCCTTTCCTTTTTCGATTTTCTATTCACCATTATGTCCCTGTTCCCACGCATCTGGCATCGATCGAAATAGTACATAAAACACTTTTTTTGCAATTGGTTTGTGACTGCTGCGAAAGAAAGGGGTGAAAGAAAAGAAAAAGGAAGACGATGTTTCATCCGGGGCTCGAAAATTCTATTAGCGACACGCTTAACCGAGGCCGCAAGTATCGCAACCGCTATGGATCGAACACTTTTTTCCTTTCCTTTTTTATTTTTCTATTCACCATTATATCCCTGTTCCCACGCATCTGGCATCGATCGAAATAGTAAATGAAACACTTTTTTACAATTGGCTTGTGACTGCTGCGAAAGAAAGGGGTGAAAGAAAAGAAAAAGAAAGACGGTGTTTCTTCCGGGGTTTGAAAATTCCATTAGCGACACGCTTAACTAAGGCCGCTATGGATCGCGACCGCTGTAGATCGATCACCTTTCTTTTCCTTTTTCCTTTTTCTATTCACCATTATATCCCTGTTCCCACACGCTTGGCGTCGATCGAAATAGTACATAAAACAGTTTTTTGCAATTGGTTTGTGGCTGTTGCGAAAGAAAGGAGTGAAGAAAAAGGAAAACACTTTTTCGGAATTGGCATGCGGTTGTTGCGAAAGGAAGGGGTGAAGGAAAAGGAAAAGAAATGTAGTGTTTCATCCGGGGTTTGAAAATTCCATTAGCGATACGTTTAACTGAGGCCGCTTCTGGATCGACCACATTTTCCCTTTCCTTCTTCCTTTTTCTATTCACCATTATATCTCTGTTCCCACACGCTTGACGTCGATCGAAATAGTAAATGAAACACTTTTTTACAATTGGCTTGTGGCTGTTGCGAAAGAAAGGAGTGAAAGAAATGGAAAAGGAATGCAGTGTTTCATTCGAGGCTCGAAAATTCCATTAGCAACACGATTAACCAAGGCCCCTATGGATCGATCACCTTCTTCCTTTCCTTTTTCCTTTTTCTATTCACCATTATATCCCTGTTCCCAAGCATTTTAATATAAGCAAATATTAAATGAAACACTTTTTAACAATTTGCTTTGCGAAATTTATTCTACACCTTATCCTAACCATTAATTAAATAACAACTCCCATTGTCCCTACGGCAAAATACCGCCGTCTATTTATTACAATTGCGGAAACTTATGCTCGCTACCCTAGGGTAGCCTCCTGTCTCCTTTGTATTAACGTAAAGATCGAAATCAGTCATTTTCTAATTTCATCAACAACAACTCCTAATTTGCCGCGAAATGATTCTTCATTGTAGTATTGAAAGAACAGAGCAAGTCATTAACAGCTGTTTCTTTACTTATCGCATGAAATTAACGAGTCTTTCCAGTGAAATGGAAACAAGTCTGAGACAAAACTATTCAAAATACCACAAGCAGGGTTAATGTAGAACAAGTATTAAATAGCTAACAGAAGGATGTGATTGTCTTTGAAACTGATGGATTCCAACCTCTTTTTTAACAGATTTCTCAATTTTATTAGTATTCGTCCCTTAAATTTCGTATAGCTACGTTTCACGAAACTGATGGATTCCAACCTCTTTTTTAACAGATTTTTCAATTTTATTAGTATTCGTCCCTTAAATTTTCTATAGCCACGTTTCACGAAACTGATGGATTCCAATCTTTTTTTTAACAGATTTCTCAATTTTATTAGTATTCGTCCCTTAAATTTTCTATAGCCACGTTTCACGAAACTGATTGATTTCAATCTTTTTTTTAACAGATTTCTCAATTTTATTAGTATTCGTCCTTTAAATTTTCTATAACTACGTTTCACGAAACTGATGAATTCCAACCTCTTTTTTAACAGACTTCTCAATTTTATTAGTATTCGTCCCTTAAATTTTCTATAGCTACGTTTCACGAAACTGATGAATTTCAATCTTTTTTTTAACAGATTTTTCAATTTTATTAATATTCGTCCCTTAAATTTTCTATAGCTACGTTTCACGAAACTGATGGATTCCAACTTCTTTTTTAACAGATTTCTCAATTTTATTAGTATTCGTCCCTTAAATTTTCTATAGCTACGTTTCACGAAACTGATGGATTCCAATCTTTTTTTAACAGATTTCTCAATTTTATTAGTATTCGTCCTTTAAATTTTCTCTAGCTACGTTTCACGAAACTAATGGATTTCAATCTTTTTTTTAACAGATTTTTCAATTTTATTAATATTCGTCCCTTAAATTTTCTATAGCTACGTTTCACGAAACTGATGGATTCCAATCCTTTTTTTAACAGATTTCTCAATTTTATTAGTATTCGTCCCTTAAATTTCGTATAGCTACATTTCACGAAACTGACAGGGCGCTTCCCAAACGCTTCCATCGCTAGTTAAAAGCTGTGAACACCGCATTTACTTGAAAAACGAAACAATCCACGGATCAGTCGTCTCCACAGTTTCAACTCACAAGGAGTAGCAAAATTTTCGCGGTCACCTCGGCCCGGTCTCAGAGTCCCGATCAATTTCCATTCCGCCGTATCCACCCCATCACGGTGGCCTCCTTGATTAATGGTTTAAATATTCCCGCCGCGCCGATATGAATTGTAAATTTCGCGGCAGCCCCTTCCCTTTCTCTTACTTTCACGACACGGCGGGCGATTTCACGCGGACATTCACGTGATGCTTCGTTATTAAATATCGCCACGTCCACCGAACGTGCCGTGTAATCCGATTGTAAAGTTTCCCCGGCTGGAGGAAGTAGAAGGAAAGCAGAAATTATGGTCTCTGGGAGGATATCTTGATCTTGAACGTGGCAAAGAAATGACATTTTTTTCACGAGCAAATTGACGAGAAAAACGGTGGAAAAAATTTCCCTTCGAGAAATTGAAGATGTTCTTCTGTCGGTCCAAAACGAGAGGGTGTACCTAACAGTCGATGGTGTGAGTAACGATTGCTGGTATTATGTTATTAGAGGCGATTTGTCAAGGGTAATGGCGGGTCTTGTAATACGTATTATTAAGGGCAATAACGGGGTAGCTATTCGTATTATTTAGAGCAATAACAGGTGTAACAATGAAGGTCGATTAAAGTAATGATAGATGTAATAATAAATGTATCACTAGGAGTAACAACGGGGGCAACAATTCGTACCATGTATTTACGGTGGTAATAATAAGGTGGAATAATGAATACTATTTAGGATAATAACAGGTATAATAATTCGCCGCAATAACAGAATTAAAGGTTTTCACTTAGATCCTTGTAAATTAATTTTAATTGGAGTGTTCATTAAAACATTGAGTGGGTAAATGGTTTCTGGATTAACGGTGTAGGTTTGAAGTAAACTGGAATATTCTGAGATCTTGATTTCAAGGATAACTTCTAAGAACTTCTTAATTCTCCTGCTTACTATTGTAATAATTTAAAAAGATAAATAATTACCATTTGGCAATCAACACATTCTAAATTCCATTTAACAGGTCGATATCTGGAAGAATAGTGGGGAGCGTCTGGTGGTTCTTCACTCTCATCCTAATCTCCTCGTACACTGCCAATTTGGCCGCGTTTCTAACCGTGGAGAGAATGGTGGCACCCATTAACTCGCCGGAAGACCTAGCTTCCCAAACGGAAGTGCAATACGGCACGTTATCTCACGGATCAACCTGGGACTTTTTTCGCGTGAGTAATTTACCGAACATAACAATAACACATGTTTGAATAGAAGAAACTAAATAGATTTATACAGCAAAATTTATATTATAATATAATATTTTATATGAAATACTTATTTATTTCCATTGAAATATTTAGTTATTTCCCTTTTTTCCTACAGAAATCACAGATTAATCTGTACAGCAAGATGTGGGAGTTCATGAATTCTCGGAAACACGTGTTCGTGAAAACGTACGACGAAGGTATACGAAGGGTGAGGACCAGCAAAGGGAAATACGCCCTTCTGATTGAAAGTCCGAAGAACGAATACATAAACGAGAGGGAGCCCTGTGACACGATGAAGGTTGGCAGGAACCTTGACGCGAAAGGCTTCGGCGTCGCGACGCCATTGGGATCTCCGCTCAGGTATTTTTAATAAAAATTATACAGAAATAAATTTTCAACAAAAACAAAACACGAAACGATAATAGAAATAAAGGTAATTTAATCCATAACTAAAAATTGAGAATCTGGACTCAATATTAAGATAGAAAGTGGAATAATTGAAACTATAGTCATGGCTGACTATTTTCAAGTCATACTACTACTTCAAAGATCTACTTCTTCCAATTCTGATATTTTGCAGGAATAGGCTTAACGCATAACTTCTATAAACTTTTTCTTATGATAAACTAATGCTTTAAACACCAATTTACCTCTGTTCTAGTAACTATGTTAAAAAGTCAGTCTCAGCACAAGATTTTATGCCATTCTGAAAAAGTTCAAAGCTCAAACGTTATTGCAAATGTATACAAATAGCAGAAAGCGGGAACGTGTTAAAAGGAATATTTGCATTCACGCCAATTCGTGACAATCGAATTTCGCGAAACTTTCATTTCCTTCCTCGCAATCGAAATCGTCGGAAACGAACAAAAATTAAAAATCAACGCGTCCCGTACGATGATGCGAGATGTTCTGAACTTTCGATAATCCTTGACGGATCGCAAAGCTGTCTACCGACGCATTAGAGTAAATGTAACACAATTGGAATCGAATGGAGGGACAGGTTCGACCTATTTCTTTCATACGAACGCGTAATTAACGAGGTTTCGCGCCGACCTGCCCCCGCCCCCGCAACCTCTTTGGGCTCTTTGAAATTCTGCCCTCTTCCCCTGCCTTCTTTCGAAACACACCGCGTTGTTCCACGCAATTAGCATAGAAAAACTCGTGCACCCATTTTTCCGTATCATTACCGTTTAAGGGACGAGTTCTACCCACTCCGCTCCTCGTCGTCTCCGCCGACCAATTCAATTTTGCCATCTCTTTCACCCTTCCACCCCTCCGTAGCTCGTGGAACGACATTCAATTTGTAATTCAACGGATACACGCACATCGATTTTATTACATTTGCTCATGACACAATCGGTTTTTCCCTCTGGTCTCCTCGTATCTTCGTCTCTTTATTCGTCCTCTTCCGCTGCTTCGTCGTTGAACGAGATTCTGTGAATTATCCAGGAAACTAGTGGATACTGTCGAGTAAATTGGGTGCAAAATCATTTTATCTTTCCCTATTTCCCCTTTTTGATATTTCAATCGAGGTGTATTATTTATAAATATTTAATTTTAATCATCAGCTATACTTAAACAGAACATCATAACCAAGAAGTAATACAGTATTCAATTATTATATTTGTTTTAAAAGGATTGCTTTAAAAGGTGTTACTGTCTAGTTTAGTTGTATAAATCTTAACGACAGTGATTTCAATGATTTTGGGAATGGAATTGTTAAATTGGAATTAATGGAATTACAACTGAAGCAGGAGAAACGCAACCCTTTGCACTCGAGGGGCGACTGTTAGTCACCAAATGATAGTGCTGCAAATTTTCAGATTTTAGTTAGTTTGTTTATTAGTCAGACCCAGAGGTTGAATAGTCATATATGTAAATTGTGGTATATGACTTAACTAAACTAAATGAAGTTTACTATAAGCAAATCTTAGTAAATATCTCGAATTTGAAAATTTTGAAAGTTAGTATCATTAAACGACCAACAATCACCAAACGATAGTTTCGCAAATTTGCAGACTTTAGTTTGCTTATTAGTCAGGCTCAGAGATTAAATAAATATATACGTAAATTTTAGTATATCACTTAACTAAACTAAGTGACGTTTAATATAGGCGAATCTTAGTAAATATTTCGAATTTGAAAATTTTGGAAGTTAGTATCATTAAACGACCAACAATCACCAAACAATAGTTTCGCAAATTTTCAGACTTTAGTTTGCTTATTAGTCAGGCTCAGAGATTAAATAAATATATACGTAAATTTTAGTATATCACTTAACTAAACTAAATGACATTTAATATAGGCGAATCTTAGTAAATATCTCGAATTTGAAAATTTTGAAAGTTAATATCATTAAACGACCAACAATCACCAAACGATAGTTTCACAAATTTTCAGATTTTAGTTAGTTTGTTCATTATTCAGGCTCACAGGTTAAATAGTCGTATATGTAAATTTTAGTATATCACTTAACTAAACTAAATGACGTTTAATATAGGCGAATCTTAGTAAATATTTCGAATTTGAAAATTTTGGAAGTTAGTATCGTCAGACGATGCGATCGAGCGGATGCGAGGCTGGAAAAGTCGGAAGAGTACTTGAGTTGGGCGATTGTCGTGCGAACGCAGAATGTTTGGGCTCGAATGTTTCTAAGGCGTGAAAGATGAGAACTTGAGAAAACAGTGCAACTGAGAAATTCTGGGTAGTCATGACCGAATGCGTAGTGTGAGAAAGGTTGATAATTAGAACGAAAGGAAACGAGTGTTTGGAAGAATATATGACGGGGAAAATGCGAGCGTGGGGCAGAAAGTATTGGACGGTGAAGTGAGAAGCTAAGTAGCCAGCGTAGAGCAAAGAACTGTGTAGTTTACGAAGCATAGGCGTAGTTTGCGAAGCATAAGCGTAGTTTGTTCTTTTGTGTTCGTTTGTGTCGTTTTAGTTTTATTAAATACACGTATATTTATTATTTTATTCACTTTTCTTTCTTTTCCTTTTT
>JAOPTO010000620.1:28972-45857 GCA_033822845.1 Tetrapedia diversipes | reverse complement strand
TCTTTAAATACAGTTAATTATGCATATACAGTTCTTTATAGTACTTCTTCTTTAAATATAGTTAATTATGCATATACAGTTCTTTATAGTACTTCTTCTTTAAATATAGTTAATTATAAATATACAATTCTTTATAGTACTTCTTCTTTAAATACAGTTAATTATAAATATACAATTCTTTATAGTACTTCTTCTTTAAATACAGTTAATTATACATATAGAATTCTTTATAGTACTTCTTCTTTAAATACAGTTAATTATGCATATACAGTTCTTTATAGTACTTCTTCTTTAAATATAGTTAATTATACATATACAATTCTTTATCGTACTTTTTCTTTAAATATAGTTAATAATGCATATACAGTTCTTTATAGTACTTCTCCTTCAAATATAGTTAATTATACATATACAATTCTTTATAGTACTTCTTCTTCAAATACAGTATATTATAAATATACAATTCTTTATAGTACTTCTCCTTTAAATATAGTTAAGTATACATATACAATTATTTATAGTACTTTTTCATTAAATATAGTTAATTGTACATATACAATTCTTTATAGTACTTTTTCTTTGAATACAGTTAATTATACATATACAATTCTTTATAGTACTTCTTCTTTAAATATAGTTAATTATACATATACAATTCTTTATAGTACTTCTTCTTTAAATACAGTTAATTATAATATACAATTCTTCTATACTTCTCCTTAACTGTATCACTTTCGTCTTTTATACAAAATTTAAAATAAAATCGTTATTATAAAGCATTACAAATTTCATAACCAATTAACTTAAAGGTTAACTTAAGTTAATATTAATTAACATAAGATTATTTTAAAGTCCCTCACGGGGTGCGTAATTAAAATCAAAGCAGGTCTACTAGTAATATATAATAAATATAATTCATTAAATTCAACAAAAATTCTGCAAAATATAAGAATTCCCAGTTTAATTTCGTTAACTCGAAATCCCGCAGAAACACCATATATAAATTCTGTTACAATTTCTACAATACTGATATTAATATAATCCTGCGAAATTGTGATTAAAATAAAAATTAACGGTTCCACTCCATTAAACCGAATTCTCCCCACTGCAGGAATCCACCGCAGAGTTCGAAAACACACGCCATGAAATCGCATGAATCGCATTCCCGCGCGCTATCTCCGATATCCGATTTTCTGCGTGGGAAATTCCATATGGCACCGTGGGATTCTTCGACCGCGCTTCCATTAACCTCTTAAGTGGCTACGACGGATATATTCGTCACCAACATACGTATTACAAAACGCCTAAGACGAATATATTCGCATAAAGTTAAATAGTGGCAACGACGGATATATTCGTCATCAGCATACATATTACAAAACGCCTAAGACGAATATATTCGCATAAAGTTAAATAGTGGCAACGACGTATATATTTGTCATCAGCATACGTATTACAAAACGCCTAAGGCGAATATATTCGCATAAAGTTAAATAGTGGCAACGACGGATATATTCGTCATCAGCATACGTATTACAAAACGCCTAAGACGAATATATTCGCATCAAGTGTACAATACCATGTTTGTGTGTAATATATATAGGAAATTCTACTTTACTTAATTTAGTAGAGTGGATGGCAGGGCTCAAGTGTGATTAAAATAAAAGTGAACTGATTAGAATATTAATAATAAATATATTTAAAAGAATTCAATGATAACAACTTAAACGACTTTACAACTTTACAACTTCAATATTCTTATTTCCTTCAGAATCATGCTCTTTCTACGTTCACAGTCAAACTATTTCAGCTTCGTTAGTCAAACACTTTCTAAATACAGGTTTAGCAATGTTTAGCGAACGCGGGGTGGGAAAAGGGAAGGCTTATAAGGGTTTTCTCGAAGGAGGAATGGACTATCCAAGTTGTAGAGCTGCATAAAGAGTTGAGAGTTGAACATAGAGCCACGTGGCAGAATTCGGTTAGAAATAGTTGTTTTGTCGGTATTTATATGTTAAAAATTTCTGTGATCTGTATGCTTTTGCTATCGATCACAATAATAATAATAATAATGTTAATAATAATAGCAATAATCACAACATTAATAATAATAATAATAATATTAATAATAATAGTAATAATCATAACATTAATAATAATAATAATAAGAAGAAGAAGAAGAAGAAAGATAATAGTAGTAAAAATAATAATAATGTTATTAATAATAGTAATAACCATAACATTAGTAATGATAATAATAATAATAAGAAGAAGAAGAAGAATGATAATAGTAGTAACAATAATAATAATAATAATAATAGTAGTAGTAGTATTAACAATAATAATAATAATAATAATAAAATAGTAATAATATTGATAATAATAATAAGAAAAAGAAGAATGATAACAGTAGTAACAATAATAATAATAATAATAATAATAATAATAATAATAAGAAGAAGAAGAAGAAGAAGAAGAAGAATGATAATAGTAGTAGTATTAACAATAATAATAATAAGACACTTTCTACATTATTATCACAGGCCATAAACCATAACCATTTGTCAAGCAAATATTTTTGCTACCTCAATGGTATTAAAACCACCACTGCCACGATTCGTAACACACTATCTCTTGATCGCTCGAATCAACGCAACCAAGGTATCCTCCTCCTTCTTCCTCTGGAAGAAAAACTTTCCAACCCGTCACGGTTTAATGCACCACAGTCAAAAAGTCGAAACTGCAGGCTTGTGTCCTGTAAGTAGACATCGCAACAGAAGGGGGGGGGGGGACGGAAGCTCGGTGCGGAAGACGGAAATTTGATCGGAGCGGCTGATAACCTATGCCCTTTTCGATCACAGCGGCCGAATTGACGGGCAAACGCGTTGCAGGCCGGTGTTCATCGGCCGTTTTTCATACCCTATGCTCTTTCGCGTCGCGACCTCTCGATCGGACAGGGAGACGCGCGCTTTGAGCTCGTTATCGGCCGCGCTGCTCGTTCAGGGTTCGATCGACATCAAGGTCGCGAAACGAAGGGGAATTTTTGAGCACCGCTCGTGGCCGCGCTTCGGGAACGGAAAGGAAGAGGGAACGACGGTGATTAAGGTAGTTACGGTCCCGTGGCTTTCCCTGGAACTGCTCTGATTTGGGATCCCTGCGTCTCTGAAGGGGATACGGTCACTTCCAATCGCAACGGTTCGATTTGTATCTCTGACGAGGAATTTTTCGTAGTCTTTCTGATGTCTCGAGCTTTAATGTTTGGGATTGAAAGGAGGAATTGTGAAAGATGGAGCTTACGGTTCTTTTAATGTTTTGCATCGTGGAGTTTATCAGGGGGATTTAAGTTCTTAGAGTTCAATTTCCAATTTTCAATTTCCAATTTTCAATTATCAATTCTCAATTCTCAATCGTCACCTTTGAATTCTTCTTTATCAACTCTCATTATTCAATTATCAATTCTTATTTTAGAGTCTTCAATTTCCAATTCTTAATTCTCAATTCTTAGTTTAGAATTCTCAACCCTCAATTCTCAATTCTCAATTCTCAATCGTCACCTTTGAATTCTTAATTCTCAAGTCTCACTACTCAATTCTCAATTCTTGGTTTAGAGTTCTCAATTCTCAATTCTTGGTTTAAAGTTCTCAATTTCCAATTCTCAATTCCCAATTCTCAATTCCCAATTCTCAATTCTCAATTCTCAATTCTCAATCGTCATCTTTGAATTCTTCATTATCAACTCCCACTAATCAATTATCAATTCTTATTTTAGAGTTTTCAATTTCCAATTCTCAGTTCTCAATTCTTAGTTTAGAGTTCTCCATTCCTAATTCTCAATTCTCAGTTTTTAGTTTACAGTTCTCAATTCTCAATTCTCAATCGTCACATTTAATTTCTTAATTCTCAACTCTCACTATTCAATTCTCAATTATTAATTCTCAATTCTCAATCGTCACAGTTACACTTTTAATTCTCAACTCTCTCTATTCAATTTTCAATTCTTACTTTAGAATTCTCAATTCCCAATTCTCAATTCTCAATTCTCGATTTTCAATCTTTAACCGTCAATTCCTAATTCTCAGTTTTTAACTTCCAACTCTTTCAATTCTTATTAATTAATTTTTCAATTCTTATCAGAGATTTACAAGCAACACTCCTTCAAATGAGTTTTCTATAGCTAAACGAAATAGAAATACGGTCCTATATTGAGAATCAGAGAGTAAACATCCGAGCCTACAAAAATATTACAAGTATATTTACAATTTTAAATATGAAAAGACTTACAAAATTATTAAAATATAAAATTATTAAAATACAAAATTATTAAAATACAAAATTATTAAAATACAAAATTATTAAAATACAAAATTATTAAAATATAAAATTATTAAAATACAAAATTATTAAAATACAAAATTATTAAAATATAAAATTATTAAAATACAAAATTATTAAAATATAAAATTATTAAAATACAAAATTATTAAAATATAAAATTATTAAAATATAAAATTATTAAAATACAAACTACATTTGGATGCCGCCTATATATTGGATGTCAAAGCGAAAGGGTTAAAGTCCTTCAACAGCATCCATCCGCTTCTTCCATCGAGCATTCCTCCAGCACGTCTCCCCGTCGATGACCCACATCGCAAATCGCCGGCTAATTCACGGCAGACACGGCCAATGGCTCATCCGTTGGGTCCACCGTCGCGAAACCCGCCAGCTTCTTGGCACAACCGATCATAGCCCGGGCCACGGGTCGTTATTTCTTGGCCGGAAGCCACGGCCAGCCAGACGCTTACCCTAAGCACGTACACGCACGTGCGTGTGTCATTCCAGCGTGACGCGTGAGATCCAATAACGCTCGACGAAACACTCGTCTATATGATAATGAAGCGGCGTCGCCGAAATTAATGCCGATGTGTTACGGGGCCTCCCCGTCAAATCGATCGGGACACATTCGACTGGATGCCTCGCGTGCATGCGATATGACTTCCGCGATTTCGCATGGCGGAACGAAGATTCAAATCCGTCTGGACGGTACACGGTGTCGGTTGTTGACCAAATCGACGGACGTTTCGGTAATTTTCCTGATTCTGGATTGGAGATAGATCACCTTAGAATCTGGGTCGTTTTGGGTGGTTAAAATCGACCGATTGGAATGATTTGTGTAGGCTAAAAGTGGAATCAGGGGTTGTTAACACTGGTGGATTCCGATAATTGCAATTAACCTTTTGCACTCGATAGGTGACTGTTAGTAGTCTAATGATAGTAGCTTGGTCGTATAATAATAGTAACTTCAAAGATTTTCAAACGCAAAATATTTACTAAGATTCGCTTGTATTGGACTTCATTTATTTTTGTTAAGTCATATACTAAAATTAAATTTACGTATATGACTATTTAAGCTCCGAGTTTGACTAATAAACAAACTAATTTTCCTGATTCTGGATTTGAGATAGAGCACTTTAGAACCTTGGTCGCTTTGGGCGGTTAAAATTGACCGACAGATTCGATGGTCGTTAACACTGGTGGATTTCCATAATTGCAATTAACCCTTTGCACTCGATAGCATCGAATTGCATTGTCTAATGATAGTAACTCAGTTGTATAATAATATTAACTTCAAAGATTTTCAAACCCAAAATATGGACGGTACACGGTGTCGGTTGTTGACCAAATCGACGGACGTTTCGGTAATTTTCCTGATTCTGGATTGGAGATAGATCACCTTAGAATCTGGGTCGTTTTGGGTGGTTAAAATCGACCGATTGGAATGATTTGTGTAGGCTAAAAGTGGAATCAGGGGTTGTTAACACTGGTGGATTCCGATAATTGCAATTAACCTTTTGCACTCGATAGGTGACTGTTAGTAGTCTAATGATAGTAGCTTGGTCGTATAATAATAGTAACTTCAAAGATTTTCAAACGCAAAATATTTACTAAGATTCGCTTGTATTGGACTTCATTTATTTTTGTTAAGTCATATACTAAAATTAAATTTACGTATATGACTATTTAAGCTCCGAGTTTGACTAATAAACAAACTAATTTTCCTGATTCTGGATTTGAGATAGAGCACTTTAGAACCTTGGTCGCTTTGGGCGGTTAAAATTGACCGACAGATTCGATGGTCGTTAACACTGGTGGATTTCCATAATTGCAATTAACCCTTTGCACTCGATAGCATCGAATTGCATTGTCTAATGATAGTAACTCAGTTGTATAATAATATTAACTTCAAAGATTTTCAAACCCAAAATATTTACTAAAATTCGCTTATATTGAATTTCATTTAGTTTAATTAAGTAATATACTAAAATTTACATGTGTCACTATTTATCCATTGAGTATAATTAATAAACAAACTAATTAAAATCTGAAAATTTGCGAAACTATCATTTGGTGACCAACAGTCACCTCTCAAGTGTAAAGGGTTAACTAAAATTTACATGTGTCACTATTTACCCTTTGAGTATAACTGATAAACAAACTAATTAAGGTTTGAAAATTTGCGAAATTATCATTTGGTGAACAATAGTCACCTTTCGAGTGTAAAGGGTTAACTATTTGCCCCTGAAAGGGAAACTGTCGGAAGAGAAGCGACGGGAGTTTCACTAATTTTTGAATGCAAATAATTGTATTTATAGTGCAATATTTGATCATTCTTATCAAGCTATTATATATTGATTATACATCCATTTCTATTACTAATACGATAGTATAGCATTTATTGATTGGTTCAAAGTATGAACTATTTATTAAATTTATTGAATTGCTCCTCACATACAAATTACTTTATTTTTTAATTAGATTCTGACGTAAGTTTCAAAAGTCTAAGAATAAATAAAAAATTGATCGTTGTTAAGTAGGGTAAACTAGCTGAACAAGGTTTTTGAAAATTATCAAGGTTCAGTAATAACAAGCATTTATGCCAGCATTTATGCAACATTAAGCTTAATGAGTTTAGCTTCTGAAGGTGTTAGCTCTGGGTTATTATTAAGAAAGAGTATTTAACAGGAATTTTTAAGCAGGGGCGTAAGAAGCCAGTGAATAATTGCTGAGGGTTTGTAGGTCAACCACAGATTAGAGAGAGTTGGCAACTTTAAAACGTTTAGCTTAATCTATAATCCCTGAGGTTGTAGGTCAAAATACTAGTTTCAGGCAATATTATGATTACAATGACACATTTTATGCGTTTACAGAGAATTTAAAGGGACTAGAACGTAGTACAGAATGCATATAATATGCAAATATGTATAAAATATCTGGGTTGCATTTTGAGGTTAAAACAAATTTTTATTTAATTTTCATTCCTTCAATTACGTTTATAAAAAGAAGAGTTTGCTTCAAAATTCAAAGTCTAATTATGATTAAGCAGATTTCAAAACATTACTTCTGTTTTGCATTGCATAATTCTGTACATTTTTATATTTACAGTATCATTCATAAGTATTTGTTCAATTATTGTGGTTTTTTGTTCGCTGTAATAATTCACTGTTGCAAAATTAAATGCTTGATTAAAAAAGATTACAAATTTATTATTACACATATATTATTACTGTATAAATTTTTCAATAAATTTTTCATTTTTAACTAAAGTAAGTAAAATTTAGTGAGCAACTACTTATAGATAATAGTATTTGTTTTCATATTTCTCTATGTATTCAGTATACTACTCTTTTCAGGAAAATAGTCCAACGAAGCTTTTAATGAATTTGAGCTTGAAAGGATAAATATCTACTAATTTTTTATTTAAATCAATTTTTTTAAATGAAATAACAAATTAAACATATATGGAATGCACTATTTTTGAGTAAGTTTGAGGGTTTGCATGTAAATCAGCGTCTGCAACACTTTTTACATTAGAAATTATTAAAAAAATGTTAATGAAATTATTAAAAAAATATTAAAAACGTTATATCTATTCAAATATTTATTCAGTAATAAAAGAATAATTTTTTACTTATTTCAATAAACCTAATGTAATTAGTTCAAAATAATTTCCATCCAGTTAATACAAAATATTATTTATGTAATCATCTTCGAAATATTTCATCTTAATTGCTCGCCCAGCTTACCTCACTCCAACCACCATGAAACATTATCCATTATAACTGTGTCAATAAGAACAACCCTAAACCCTTCCTATAAGCACGTTTATCACGTCTTCTACAGGTTACAATTTCCCCGATAAACGAGCTAGATAATTCACAACTCGCCAGCAGGCAACAAGAGCCAGGAAGGGATGTCGCTGTCCCGTGGGATCGAATTAGGAGGACCAATCGTGCGTCTTCACCCCACAAATTCTTTCATTCGTTCTTTGATACACTCCAAAAGAGTCCACAGAGAAAAAAAGGAAGCCTCAACTTTTGTTTCTTATACAGTAAACGAAATTAATTAAGTTTACGAGTTCCTTCAGGAATACTTAACATTTGCAGATATTAGTAACTTTTTTTAAGAAAAACTGTAAGAAACAAACCTTGACATCCTATTTCACATTTTTGCAAATCAACAAAAAGTATTTTCTATATTTTACTACATTTTGTGAGAATACAACTTTTTAAAGTAATGAAATTCCAAATTTCTACTTTTTTAAAAATTACTACGTTTCTTTGGAACAACTTATTTAATCAAGGCTCTGTGTTAGATATCTATGATAAATATTGGATATTAGATAGATATACAATATAATAAATATATAATATATGACATAATAAATATATAATACATAATATATGACATAATAAATATAAAATATATAATATATGACATAATAAATATAAAATATATAATATATGACATAATAAATATAAAATATATAATATATGACATAATAAATATAAAATATATAATATATGACATAATAAATATAAAATATATAATATATGACATAATAAATATAAAATATATAATATACGACATAATAAATATATGATATATAATATAATATAATTATCTATGTATTAGATATCTATAGAAGTATTGGCTGACAGAGAAAGTGTTTGTGTTCCCTGAACCAACAACTTTCCCTGTTATTGTTTGAGAAACGATTTGATTCGAGGCACGTTCGCACTAGTAGTGACCCCTAGGTGACAGTAAACCTATGTGAAGTCAGCCATATTGTACAACCTTTCATTACCATCGCAAAACAAGCCTTCCACTCTTCGCACCTTCCTTCTAACCAGTGTCCCAACAAACCTAACCATCCTCTTGCTGCTTTCTCCTCCATCGACCCAAATATCTCTCTTTAACCAGTATGAGTCATTTCCTCGGATCTAACCTTTATTGTCGTCATCGCGACACTGATGACAATTTGATTCAAACATGAAAATTGAAGTTTAAAAAAAAAATAAAACTTTATTTTTAACAAAGTTTGTACAAAACAATTTTTACATGTATTAGGTTGAAGAAAAAGAAATCCATTATTTTTATGTTTATTTTAAGACTTTATTTAACATGGTTTGGATTATCTGGTTTGGTTAAATATGCACCGTTTTGTTTTATAATTTGTTGCAATTTTAATGGTAACTTCATAATGCCTTCCTTATAAAAGCCCATAAAATCGACTAAGCAATTTTCACAATCTTTTCTTAATGCCAATTTTCTATCACTGAAGAAGTTCTGCAATGATAAAAATAGATAGTAATCGCTTGGTGCCTAGTCCAGATTATAAGCAAAAGGTCTAGCGAAAAAATAATGGATTTCCTTTTCCCCAACTTAATATATGCTGTTTCTGAAATACGTTTTCCGCAGATTTTTTAATTACATTTAGCACCAACTCCCTTTCTTTTATTCCCTTCACATGATACTTAAACTTGACAAAATCATAAGTGAGTGAAATTGACTGACTCCAGCAATCTAGTGTTAAAAGAAACTGTTCGACCTGCAGTCAGTCGAATATCCTCGAGAACATCGCGCATTATGCATCCGGCTCGCTAAATATTCGTATTCATGTATTCATTGAATAATTGCGGGATATGCGTGGCTCGTGGTGTCCTGCTGTAGGGGACCTACGCCTGTTCCCGCAGGAACAGGACACGCCCCTGCGATCAGGCACGCGGCTCAGCTCGCGAGGGCCTCGACTTTCACGGCTCGTCAACCAGGCCCGCTAGAGGGCGTCGTCGTCCTTTCTCGACACGGAGGCCGAGAGTGGCACCTGTTACCCGGCTGGACAAGTGTTTTCAGGAACGACATTCGCGCGACCCTCTTCCTTTGTCGCCCTCTTCGTCGACTCAGGGGAGAGTCACCTCGAGTGAACAGGAAAAGGGTGGACGGCCAGTGAATGGAGCTGTTTAATTGGTCGCGTTGATACCACCTTTTGCTTCGTGCCAGCGATTGAATGATCGGGGAAGCGATCTGCTGCGAAATGGTGGTGGTATTAGGATTGGGCTATGAATTTGGATACTGAGGTGTTGGAAATTGAATATAGAAATTAACCATAAAACAACTTTCTCTTAACCGTACTTTCTGAAGGGATTTCTCCAAGAACCTAAGTCACATTTGATAATTTAGAAGGTAAAAAACAAGAAAAGTTAAGATACAGAATAAAAGTGCTAAAGAACTCGAATGGGGTCGTAGGAATTTCAACAATTACAATTTTGCTAGTCTCATGACAAAGCTCGCAAGGTTTGGTCAGAGTTGCACCTTTCTTGTGTTATATAATATAATAAATCAAAGTATTTCCAATAAGAGTATGTTAGAAATTGAATATAGAAATACTAGGAAGCAAAAGTTAACCATAAAACAGCTTTCTCTTAACTGTACTTTCTGAAGGGCTTCTTTTAAGAACCTAAGCCATATCTGACATTTTAGAAAATTTGAAAACGTTGAAAAACAGGATAAAGGAGCTGAAGGATCTGGATGGGGTCGTAGGAATTTCGACCATTGTGTTTTGCTAGTCTAGTGACAAAGCTCGCAAGGTTTGGTCAGAGTTGCACCTTCCTCATGTTACATAATATAATAAATCAAAGTATTTCCAATAAGAGTATGTTAGAAATTGAATATAGAAATACTAGGATGCAAAAATTAACCATAAAACAGTTTTATCATAACTGTATTTTCTGAAGGGCTCTTTCCAAGAATTTAAGTCACATTTGATAATTTAGAAAGTACGGAACAAAGGGGATGAAGGACCCGGATGGGGTTGTAGGAATTTCGACCACTGCGTTTTGCTAGTCTAGTGACAAAGCTCGCAAGATTCGATCAGAATTGCACCTTCTTCATCTTACACAACATAATAAATCAAAGTATTTCCAATAAGAGTATGTTAGAAATTGAATATAGAAATACTAGGAAGTAAAAATTAACCATAAACCAGCTTTCTTTTAATCGTACTTTCTGAAGGGCTTCTTCCGAGAACCTAAGCCATATCTGGTATTTTAGAAAATTCCAAAACGTTAAGAAACAGAAGAAAGAGGCTGAAGAATCTGGATGGGGTTGTAGGAATTTCGACCATTACATTTTGCTAGTCTCGTGACAAAACTCGCAAGGTTCGGTCATAATTGCCCTTCCTCGTGCTGTATAATACAGTATTATAATCTTTCAAATAAGAGTGTATTTTATTTAAGCAATATGAAAACCCATTCCCAATATGAGGAAAATCTAAAATCAGTTTGTGCAATTTAGTGACAGATTTGGGACTGAGATGTTGTATTGGAATGGGATCATGGTTATAGAGGGAACGAGGAATCACTGATCAATCTTATCATAGATAACAATGCTCAGAACAATGAAAATACTCTTCTGGCTCCCACAACACAGTATATACAGTAACAAACAAAAGTTTAAGACCGAAGGATTAGCGAAAATAAATTAATTGATTTATAAAAACTTGAACAATAAACGAATTTTGTATTCTTTGTTAATCAATAAATAGTCTTCTACCGCAATAACAATAAAAATGAATAGATAAACAATATTTGGAAACCATAAAATTATTTTTTACATTGTCCTATCGTCTTAAACTTTTGTTCACTACTGTATCTAAATAAAATGAGAAATTTGATGCCATTCAGACAATACTAAAGAATTTGTTACATCTACACCAAATAATTAATTTTCTTCTCTCATTTCATCAAAAACGAAAATAATTAATGTTAATATCTGCAACAGTTTTAGTGAAAACAAATTCTAATATTTTATTTAGCTTATTTCATACACTGCTTTTTTAGAATGAAATTTCTTGTAACCAAAATAATAACAGTAAAACACTTAACAATTCAAGAAAAGAAGATTCACAATAAAAGTATACAGAATCTTACAATAGGAATAAATATTTAAATTTTTAGATATAAAAATAAAATATAATAAAATTTTAGAAATTACCGAATAATAAAGCAATTAACATTGTTTCGTCAGAAGTAATAAAGCATTGTAGAATGGTATTACGTTTTCGTAACAAGGTTCGCGAAAAAAATTGGCAAGTTCGTTAGCCGTCACGTTATGATTTAAGATACTCCAGAATCGGGTATTATGAATATAAATGAACAGACTCGAACATGACCCTGGGGAACAGGACGGAGTCTTCGCGTTCCTCGCCGAGGGTGAACGGGACGCATTAAATCAGCAGCTAGGAGATTCTCGTTTAACTATCTCTCAAGGAACCGTGCTAAATACTATTATTCTCAGTTTATCATTAGTCCATCGTTTAAGCAGCCGGCACTCGTTATTGATAAACGATATTTTACGATTAAATTAAAACGATTCGAAAGCTGTTATTGAAGCGGAAAGTGGATATAGATTTAATTAAAATTTAATGGCAATGATGTAATGGAATTTAAATCTGGCAGTAAGGTATTTCAATTTATGTATAATACGTGAAATTAAAATTAATTTGTTTAGAAATTAATTTTCGCTATTAATTTATTTTACAATAAAAGTTGTTAATGAAATATTAAATTGTTACCCTTCAACTTGACGTGTGAAAATTATTGTCTGTTAATTTATTTTATGAAAACAAGGCAGAATTTGCTCCTTTTCAAAAGTTCTTGCTTCATATACATTGGTTTAATCTAAAATGATTAAAAATGAAATAATTTCAGCAGAACAGGTATTTAGGCTGAATATTCATTAAAAGAAAGTGAATTATTTTTGGATACGACTAATAACAAGTTTTTTTTTCGGTAATTTATTATAACTATTTTAAATTAAATATTTTTGAGGCTTTTATTTCTTAAAAGAAGAAATGTTAAAAGAAAGCTGGTTGTTTAATTATTTTTGCTTCGAAATTCTTTCTACATCTGTATTCTAATACAGAGAATACAAATTTCCTTCATCGTACTTTTTTTATAAACGAATTAAACCTTTGGTTTGAACACTAAATTTACCAACGGGCTAGGGTATACTTATTTCTGACAAAGAAATCAAATTGAAAATTATATTTAAAAAATTTCTAATACAAGGGAATTCCAAAAGAATTTCCAAAGATGTAGGTATCACCGTATATTTACCAAGTTTCCATGAAAAATTACAAATTGGTCATTTTGACCAGTCTTGGTAGTTATGGTGTTACCAGCAAATTTCCATTTTTCCCTCACATTAATCGTAGTGATTATAGTAAAGATCAAAATAAATTCCTAAAGATGTAGTTATCATAATAAATTTACAAAATTTCCATGAAAAATCATGAATTGGCCATTATGACCAATTTTCCATTTTCCCCTCACATTAATTGTGAGAAAAACATACCGTAGTGATTACCAAAGATATAAGTATCATAATAAATTTACAAAATTTCCATCAAAAATTACAAATTGGCCATTTTGACCAATTTTTCACTTTTCCCTCATATTAATTGTAAGAGAAACATACCGTAGTGATTACCAAAGATGTAGGTATCATAATAAATTTACAAAATTTCCATGAAAAATTACAAATCAATCATTTTGACCAGTCTTAATAATTATAGCGTTAAACTTTTCTCCGCTACTGTAATACTACACTTCTAAGACTCGTTTCAAATCTTCGACGAGCAATACTCGCAATCAGATAATCGACGTTTCATTTAATCAACCTTCGAATAATCGAGGCTCTACTGTCGATGGTTCGTCCCGTCCGTTCGGATGGGGTCTAAACAAACATGGTTAAGAACGGTGGCCGTCGCAACAAAAGAGTACGGCTGCACGGGCCACCCGTCAGGTCTACGGAGCGTAGAATTAGAAATTGGATCCGCGTACACGCGTCTCCCCCCACCACCCATTAACCACGCGCCGCGTCACGGTTAATCCCATCCGCCGTGCACCGGCCCCCCTTCGGACAAGTGACGCGCTGGCCTGCGCGCTCATGGGGATCGCATAGTCATGGAGGTCGCCGCGCTCGACGAGCTGGCGGAAAATGGTTACAAAACAGCCGCGATCGGGGGTAGCTGTGCGGGAAAAGGGCTCCCTGGAAGGGCGGGAGTGTGAAAATATTCCAGGAGGTCCTAATGTCTCGTCTAAAGGGGGGCAGGGATGGCTGAGGGGGGGTCAAAAAAGATTAAGTATCCCTTTGCTGCACGGGGGCGCACACGTGGATCGTTTCTCGTTAGATGCGTCACGCTGCTTCGCTTTCTCACTGCAATCGCTCGTCGATATTAATGTATGATCGCGGCGCGTGAGGAACGATAATATATATCGAACAAAAGGATCTCGTTAGCAACCGTGACCGATTTATGTGTATACCTTCGCGGGAACGGAGCAGAGGTGTCTTTGTCTGCGATTTAATTGCGTTCGGTTTTGGGTGCAGGGAGGCGCGAAACGTTGGTATGGGTACTGGGTTTTTGGTTATGGTTCGATGGTATGTATGATTTATAGAAATGATCCGCGTTTGATGTTATTTGGTTTGGGAAACCAGGGCTGCGGTTTTGTTAATCGATTCTTCTTCTGGGCATGCGTTCCCTGTGTTTTTGATTGGTGAAATATATTTGGTTGGGAAATTTTGTGTTCTATAGGACACGCTCTATATTTTTTTTATAAAGGAGCACTGTTTCTTTGTTGATGTTGAAATTGGAAGAAATCAGGACATGGAAATATTTTGTTCGTTTTAGGAGCTGTTTAGCACTGTTGAACCCAAACAGCAAGGTAAATAGAATTTTTTAATGTGAGAAACGTGGGAAATCTTTCTTTAATTCTAAAATTAGGGGTATCGCCTTCTCTTTACTTTAAATTAAAATATAAAGCATCAATTATTTGGTCATGTTGCTTTTAATTAACTTAAAACAAAAATTGTCTAACAGATGCATTTATCAAAAAAGTGTAAGGCAACCTTACTTAGGAGAGTAATAAGTTTATTTAATTCCATAAGACAAATGGGATGTTTCTGACATTTTGAATAAAAATCATTCCTATGAACAAATTAAACGCAAATGTATATTATTTCTCTTGTTGAGGAACAATCCCAAAAATTCCTCTTTTCTATTTTCTATTTCTGAGTTTACCTGGAATTCCTAAAGTGAATTTTCATCAACAAATTTTCATATTTTACAATTTTCCAAGCCTATACC
Source organism: Tetrapedia diversipes (assembly GCA_033822845.1). Lineage (NCBI taxonomy): Eukaryota > Metazoa > Arthropoda > Insecta > Hymenoptera > Apidae > Tetrapedia > Tetrapedia diversipes. The sequence goes on along the minus strand of JAOPTO010000620.1, from coordinate 30,379 downwards.
TTATCGTTGAATTAAATTATTCCAATATTAAAATGTAGCTTTAATACACGTCACACTGTCGTTTTACATATTCCAGTTGCATCCGTAGACTCAAATTAAAAAAAAAAAAAGGTCTTAGGGTCCCTCGAGAGATTTCGCCATGGCCTTCATGGAGATTCGCGAAGCGTCGGTATCTAAGGGTTAAAGAAAATGAAATCGGAGCGGCGATCGATCGCAGCGTGGCATTCCTCGGAAGGGAAGCCTTGCACAATCGACGGTTGCACAATGCAAAAAGTCCCTGGCGAGCTGGACGTGATCCCCCAGGGAGGAGTTCCCGTGCTGCCGGACCCGCACTCGGGGAATTAGATTAAAAACATTAAACCCACCCCTGCGCCGCTCTTTTCGCCACCCCCTCCCCCCTCCCCCGCCCGCTGTCCACGAAAAACCGAGGGAGGAAGAGGGAACGGACGGTGTGTCTTCGCGTCACTAGTCATTTCGTGATTACCCTCGCGTCGAATGCTCGTTGGACCGCGAAACGAAATTAGAGTTCTAATAATACGCGGGATTTAAAGTTGCCGTGGACGAACAACAGATGCGCCGCTGTGGGAATCGCGATTAAACCGTTTCGCCTGACGGTTACGGCGCTGCACCGTGGATAAATGTGGCTTCTGTTGGATATTGGCTGTGTTTCCCTTATTGCATGGGGGTTGCAGGTTCCAGGGGCACGCTTTTTTAATAGTGGAAGCGTCGTATTATGCTTATTTAACCCGCTGAGTATTTAATCCTTTAGAATAATTTACAGTAGCGGGAATAAGTTTAAAGTGAGAAGATAATACTTTAATTAAATACTTTATAAAGTGTTTAATTATCATGGTTTATAAATATTGTCTGTACATTCATTTTTATTGTTAATAAGATAGTAGAGTATTTATTGATCAATGCAGAACACGAAATTTGTTTACTGTAGTATTTCTCATATATTAATTAGTTCATTTTTATTGACTTAAACTTTTGCCGGCTACTGTATGGCCTGTGTATTATTTTTCTTGTAATTCTATGCCTTAAAGGGTTCTTTTTTCCGTTAATATTTGTAATCCGTGTACTGGGGAATTTGAGCTTCCGTAGTAGGAGTGGAGGAACGACAGATATATAGGTAAAGATCTCCTGTAATTAGGAAGTTGTGAGAAGAGAGTCCTAAATTTCGCAGAAGAGAGTTCTAAAGTGCAAATATTATTCTATACAGTATTAAGATTATTATAACCTATTAATACAATTAATATTAATTGAATGTAATTAATTATTAATAGTATTTAAATATTAAACTATAAAATATAATTAATTATTAATCTTAATTAAATGTTAAAATGTAAAATATAATTAATTATTAATCTTAATTAAATGTTAAAATGTAAAATATAATTAATTATT
>JAOPTO010000620.1:0-20577 GCA_033822845.1 Tetrapedia diversipes | reverse complement strand
CGTATAGTAGCATACAAAAGCTTAAAACGATAGGACAATGTAAAACATAATTTTATAGTTCGCAAATATTGTTTATCTATTCATTTTTATTGTTATTACAGTAGAAAACTATTTATTAATTGGCTCAAAATACAAACTTCAATTATACTATTATTTCTTATTAATTAATTAAGTAATTCTTTTTGACCCTCTGATCTTAAACTTTTATTCACTATTGTAGCTTTGAAACAAATATAATTTCATTATAGAAAGATTCACAATTTTTTAGATAATTGTGATGTCCCATCGTCCATAGTACAGTAGTAGACAAAAATTTAAGACGATTGGATAATGTGAAACATAATTTTATGGTTCGCAAATATTATTTATCTATTCATTTTTATCGTCATTATAGTAGAACACTATTTATTGATTAGCATACAAATTTTATTCATACTGTTATTTCTTATTGATTAATTAATTTATCTTCTTTGACCCTTTGGTCTTAAATTTTTGTCCGCTATTGTACCTATTTTATACCTAATCTATTATTGCATAAAAATTCTTTCACGAATTTCTCCTACGAATATTATAATTTATGAACTGAACTGTTTCTTAATAATATGCAGTAACTCACAAAAATTGATCGAACTACTAAATTTAACCTATTTTTTTTATTATATGCAACTGAAATTTTAATATTTACTTATTCTTCCAACAAACTACTTGTTAGCCTACTTGTTAACCCTTTGCGCTCGAGAGGTGACTGTTAGTCACCAAATGATAGTGTTGCAAATTTTTAGATTTTAGTTAGTTTGTTTATTAGTCAGACCTGGAGGTTCAACAATCATATGTGTACTAAATGACATTTTATATAGGCAAATCTTAGTAAATATTTTGAATTTGAAAATTTTTTAAATTACTATCATTAAACGACTAACAATCACCCCTCGAGTGCAAAGTGTTAATTAATTAATCTATATTCTTCCACCCATTAGTCTTCAACTTTTGTCCGCTACTGTATATCGAACTTCTCCAACAATTTCACAAAATTCGAAGTATCCCATAACGTAATCACTTCCGAAACGTGACACGGTTTCCAACGATACGTCTCGTAAACGGAAGTGGGTCGCGTTGTGCACGCTCAGCAGCGAAACCAGCGGCAGTTCTCAGTTTCACCAGTTTGGACGCGGTAAACCGCGGAAATTCGGCCCAATTAGTCCCATATTATTTTATGCGGGACACGTTTAACTCGACGACTTAATTCCGCTCGCTAAACTCGCGTTAGGCCAGCTAGAAGGGGTTGAACCGGCACCTGCCGCAGCCTCGACTTCTTCGAGCTAATTGGACAGGCCGGGGAAGAGTAATGCGAGGCTCTTGACGAAAAAAAAACGAGTGCACGGAAAACAAAAGAAGAAACGGGCTCCTTTTATCGTGCCACGGGACCGCTTTACTTCGCCGGTAATTAAAGCGAAATGAAATTTCTGGTCGCGGTTACTACACTGCCGCGCGAAGGTTTCGTTACGTCAGTGATGGACGAAGACTTTTAGACGCCCTGAGCATTTGAAATATTTCGAAGTCCTCTTATACCGGCTGTTTACTCTGTGGCGACTTTCCTACCCTCGCCACTAGGTGGAATTTACCGATTATCTTTCTCGCAAGTGCTCGAGTCCGGCCACGGTTTCTATATACAGGGTGTGTGGACGAAGTTAGGAGAAAATTGAAGGGATAATTCTATGCAACATTTTAAGACGAAAATCAAGAGTAACAATTTTGCGTTTGACGCTTTGTTTATTAGTTATAAGCAATTAAAGAAACGGGCTATTTTACGCCTGAGAGCAGGCAACTGGGCAACACGGTAGGTAGCGTCGCTGGCTGCACAGTGACGCTCAGCAGTAAAATTGCTTATAACTTTAAAACAACGCGTCAAATGTAATATTGTTACTCTTAATTTTCGGTTTAGAATGTTGCACAGAATTACCTCTTCCATTTTCTCCCATCTTTATCCGAACACCCTGTATATACGAGTTCCAAACTGTCCCTTCCTATTCCTGTGTGACGACCCTCCTGTCCTCGCCACTAGGAGGGATTTAGCGACTACCTTTCTCGCAAGTGATCGATTCCGCAACGGATTCTATATTCAAGTTTTTCGAACGACGCTTGGAGAAAATTTTAGGGATAACTCTGTGCAACATTCTAAGACGAAAATCAAGAGTAACAATTTTGCGTTTGACGCTTTGTTTATTAGTTATAAGCAATTAAAGAAACGGGTTATTGTACGCCTGAGAGTAGGCAAACGAGCAACACGGTAGGTAACGTCAATGCCTACGCAGTGATGCTCAGCCGTAGCTACGTGAAATTTTTCTCAATAAACTGCAAAAATAAACATTGTTCTGCAGTAAAAATTATATACAGTATAAAAACAATTGATAAACTATGAATATAAATGTGCTGGTTGATTTATAAAGTCTGTTTTCATGTTAAATATAAATATTCTTTTAGAATGATGTATCCTTTTCTATAAGCTTTGAAGCTTTATTTATATATTTTGCGATCCAAATTATATTCTAATATGTTAGATATAATATGTAAAAATTTCTAAAAGAATATTTTAAGATTTACTTTGATTTATAATCGAAAGCATATCTTCGTTTACGTACAGTAACGGACAAAAGTTTAAGACCAAACAGTTAACGAGAATAAATTAATTGATTTATAAGAAATAGCATAATAAACAGAATTTTTATTCTATGCTATTTGAACAAGATTACTTCGAAACTATTATAGAAAGTGATCCTCCTAATAGTTCCAATTTCAAATTCTTATTTGAATTAGTTCTGTATAGTGGTGACTCAAATTTTTGAGTATTCTTTGAAAGACTATGTTTTGCGATTAAATTGTAATAGTCTCAAGAAATGATTTGAAGAATTTTCTTTCACAGCATTAATACAGTATTCAAAGAGAAGAATTTTTATCCTTGTTAAGCGACTATCAAATCACCGCCACTCTCTTCCCTTTCACGTTTCTTGATCCCCAAACCAGCAACCTGTATATAAAGCTTGGAAAGTCAGCAATAATTAAAAGGAGAAGCGCCGTGGAGGCCAAGGTAGTTGCGTCACAAATTTCTGAAAGAAAAGAAGCTCTGGGGGTTAATTACTCCCTCCCTGCGTATTCCATGTACTGAGCATCCTCGCACACCGTGTACACTCCAGTTCAAAAATATTACAACGTTCATGGGAACTTAAATAGATGTAACAAAATTATTAGATTTTTCTGAAGCATTTTTATTTTTGATAATCATCTAATAGTAAAAGTTAGCTTTTTATTATTTATTTTTTTTTAAGCTTTTTAGTAAAAGCTTATTATTAAATATTCTGCTCTTTATGACAACAAAATTTCAATTGACAGTTATTAATATAAATTTAAATAATATTAGTATCATTGCATCTAATTGATTTAATAAAATTATTAACCTTGAATCAAACACTTTTATATTTTGAAATAATAAATTATAAAATCTATTTTATACATATAAACCAACAATTATATTAAAATATTAAAGTCGCAGTTGCATTTGATAATAATTCTACAATATTTTTCACTTAAATCAGTTTCATAATCGCAGGCTCAGGTATTAAAAGTGCAACTACATCAAAAGTTATTTTATCAATTGAATCGTATAGAAATCAGCCAAGAAGCGAAGATATGAATTTTTTTAAATACTTTTCACTTAAATCACTTTCATAATCACCGATTCAAATATTAAAATTACAATTGCATCAACAATTATTTTATCAATCGAATTGCATACAAATTCAGTCAAATTGTACAAAGTGAAGATATGAATTTTTTAAAATCGCTTTTAAAAGTTACAGTTTTATTTGACAAAAATTGTATAATAAACCTTCGCGAGTCACTGTATTTTCGTTGCTTGCGATCCTATAAATGAATCTCAAAAGTCAACGCGTATCGCTGTACAATAGGAAATTAAACTCAGTCCATCCAATTAATATAATAGTAATATTAATATAATTGTTAATACACTTGGTTTAATAACGTCGAGTCCAGCTGGTGTCGCGATACTTATGAACGGGAGTGTACACACGCGTTGAAGTCAGACACGCCGGTTCGAAGCGGCGATTACAAGTAGCCGGCTATCCTCGGGCCAGACTTCGGGCATAATGATCCCTGGGGCTCGGCTCGCTACTTATTTCATTGCAAACTTTTCCTTTCACGGTTGAATGAAGTGCCCGGAAGCAGGAAGACGGCCGTCCGATAGAAAGGGCGCCGAGATAAACTGAACGAGCGGAGGAAGAGAGGACTCGGCCTCGACTTGTACACTCCCCGACAGGACCTTCGGATAAAAGAGCTGCAGGGTCGAAGGAAAAAAAAAGAAGCGACGATACAGGGGGAGGAAAGGGAACACCGAAGGCTGCCGAGGAATAAAGTTCCCAGTCAGGCTCGATGTACATCCTTGTTCATAAATATCATAACGCCTTAGATACTCTATATCGGCTATGTAATTCTTGTAACCAGCTTATAAATATACAGTATCGGACAAAAGTTTAAGACTGAAAGGTTAGGAGCAGTAAAATAATTCATGTATGAGGAATAGCAGATTAAACAAATTTCATGCTATGCACCAATTAATAATTGCTATACTATCGTATTAATAATGGAAATTGATGTACAGTAACGGGCAAAAGTTTAAGACCGAAAGATTAGGAAGAATAAAGTAATTCATGTATGAGGAATAGCACAGTAAACAAATTTCATGCTTTGTACCAATGAATAATTGCTCTACTATCGTATTAATAATGAAAATTGGTGTACAGTAATGGGCAAAAGTTTAAGACCAAAAGATTAGGAAGAATAAAGTAATTCATGTATGAGGAATAGCACAGTAAACAAATTTCATGTTTTGTACCAGTCAATAATTACTATACTATCGTATTAATAATGGAAATTGATGTACAGTAACGGACAAAAGTTTAAGACCGAAAGATTAGGAAGAATAAAGTAATTCATGTATGAGGAATAGCAGAGTAAACAAATTTCATGCTTTGTACCAGTCAATAATTGCTATACTATCGTTTTAATAATGGAAATTGATGTACAGTAACGGGCAAAAGTTTAAGACCAAAAGATTAGGAAGAATAAAGTAATTCATGTATGAGGAATAGCACAGTAAACAAATTTCATGCTATGCACCAGTCAATAATTGCTATACTATCGTATTAATAATGGAAATTGATGTACAGTAACGGACAAAAGTTTAAGACTAAAAGATTAGGAAGAATAAAGTAATTCATGTATGAGGAATAGCAGATTAAACAAATTTCATGCTATGCACCAAATAATAATTGCTACACTATCGTATTAATAATGAAAATTGGTGTACAGTAACGAGCAAAAGTTTAAGACCAAAAGATTAGGAAGAATAAAGTAATTCATGTATGAGGAATAGCACAGTAAACAAATTTCATGCTTTGTACCAGTCAATAATTGCTATACTATCGTATTAATAATGGAAATTGATGTACAGTAGCGAACAAAAGTTTAAGACGAAAGGACATATAAAGTATAGTACCATAGTTTATAAATATTCTCTGTACATTCATGTTTACTGTACCATTTCTTGTACATGAATTACTTTATTTTTGTGAACTCTCTTTGGTCTTCAACTTTCGTCCGTTACTGTGTATGAATTCTTCACAGTTTAAGTTTCTAAGACAGATTACAATTTAAAAAATGACTTAAAAATTGTCTCAAAAATTTATTATCCATCTTTTATGTTGACAGTGTTCGTTTAATTCCTCACAGTTCGAATTTCCAAGCTGAGCAATAATTTAAAAAGTATTTCAATAATTTCTCATCCATTTCTTTGCATCAAACTGTTACAATTTTCCATTCGTTCAAGTTTCCAATCTAAACAGTAATTCAAAGAATTTTTTTAATAGTTTATCATTTATTTTTTCGTTGTTGAGTGTTTGAATTCCACTTCAAGCTTCCAAGCTGAGCAGTGATTCGAAAAACACAGTTTTAATAATTTCTCGTTCATTCTTTCGTGCTTAACTTTCCGCAGGTATTTCGATACTTTTGAACAGGGGTGTACAGTGTCTCGAGAAACTTTAGCCCAGGGTTACCCTGCCCCAATCCTCTCCGATCCCGACGTCGAACCCGGCTACCCCGACTCACCCCCTTCGACGAGTTCCATGCTACTAGTTGTTGATTGTTCCCGGTGTAATTATAACTTCGACCGACCGCTACTTTCTCGGTTATAATTATTAATTACCGCGACGTTTATGGTGGACAAAAGGGGGTGGATCGCGGGCGTCGTTGTCGCAGAACAGCAGAACAAAGTCGAACGAGGCATGCGATTCGAAAACGATAAATAAATTTCACATTTGTAAATTGTAAACGCTGGGCTCACGTACACGCGTTTACCGCGATAGTGTTTTTTTTTTTTTTGAATATGAATGTTGATTACAGCCTTTAAGATACACTTACATATACAAAAGAATCGTTTGATCTGCAACAGTCAAAGAGATATCGCTTTTACAATGAGTTTTTACTTATTAGACTAACAAATTTAATATAAACATACGTAGCCATACAAATTTACATATATATATATATATGTAGGATCGTATTTTACGTGTGGCGCGCGAGCTCGATCGTCGGACGTGTGCGACGATTCATTCGTTTTCCGTTTTCCGAAAAAGAAACAGCGAGATTCTCGCGGAATCCCTGCGCAGACCCTTACTAAGAAGAATCATTTATTTATCTTCTACATATATATATATTTTTTTTAATTTACATATATAGGCTAATCAATCCCGGACGAGCCCCCAATTTTATAGGAAATGTTCTATATTAATATAGAACATAAGATGGAATTCAGGTGTGAAAAATAAAGTGAAGCGATTAAAACTTAATAACAATATATTTAAAACAATTTAAATAAACAACTTAAACGACTTTACAACTTAGCAACTTTAACACTCTTTCTACGTTCACAACCAAACCTTTCTTCTACGTTAGTCAAAAGCTTTCTTCCTCGCGCTCGCATTTTCCCCGTCATATATTCTTCCAAACACTCGTTTCCTTTCATTCTAATTGTCAACCTTTCTCACTCTACGCATTCGGTCCCGACCACCCAGAATTTCTCAGTCGCACTATTTTCTCAAGTTCTCATCTTTCACGCCTTAGAAACATTCGAGCCCAAACATTCTGCGTTCGCACGGCTATCGCTCAACTCAAGCAGTCTTTACATTATTCTAAAATCGCAACTACTCAATTGCATTCCTACAATAGTAACGTATAAGTAACTCTTCAACTTAACAATTTCGACGTTTCTGTTGCTCTCACAAACATGCTCTTTCTGTCAAGCGTTTGCATTTTCCCCGTCACATATTCTTCCAAACACTCGTTTCCTTTCATTCTAATTGTCAACCTTTCTCACTCCACGCATTCGGTCACGACCACCCAGAATTTCTCAGTCGCACTGTTTTCTCAAGTTCTCATCTTTCACACCTTAGAAACATTTGAGTTCAAACATTCTGCGTTCACACGGCTATCGCTCAACTCAAGCAGTCTTTACATTATTCTAAAATCGCAACTACTCAATTGCATTCCTACAATAGTAACGTATAAGTAACTTTTCAACTTAACAATTTCGACGTTTCTGCTGCTCTCACAAACATGCTCTTTCTGTCAAGCGTTTGCATTTTTCCCGTCATTTTTCTTCCAAACACTCGTTTCCTTTCATTCTAATTGTCAACCTTTCTTACTCGATATATTCAGTCATGACCACCCAAAATTTCTCAGTCGCAACGTTTTCTCAAGTTCTCATCTTTCACGCCTTACAAACATTCGAGTTCAAACATTCTGTGTTCGCACGACAATCGCACAACTCAAGCACTCTTCAGATTTTCCTAAAATTGTAACCACTCAATTGCATTCCTACAATAATAGCGTATAAATGACTTTTCAACTTAACAATTTCGACGTTGTTGTTTCTCTCACAATCATGCTCTTTCTGTCAAGCGTTTGCATTTTCCCGTCATATATTCTTCCAAACATTCATTTCCTTTCTTTCTAATTGTCAACCTTCTTACTCGATATATTCAGTCATGACCACCGAAAATTTCTTAGTCGCACTGTTTTCTCAAGTTCTCATCTTTCACGCCTTAGAAACATTCAAGCCCAAACATTCTGCGTTCGCACGACAATCGCCCAACTCAAGTACTCTTCCGACTTTTCCAGTCTCGCATCCGCTCGATCACATTCCTACAATTGTATGATGTTTTTTTTTTTGGCTGAGATATACCGTTTTGAAGTAATTCGAGAAACACTGTAAATCATAGGCTGTGCTATCGTTTTGACGCGCACTGTATTATCAATGGCTGTCACAAAATTGATCAATTTCATCGGTCAAGAAAATATAATTTCTGAAGAACATTTTGAATTTTGGCGAAGTTTATCGAACGAACAAACGAGTAAAATTTTATGACAGTGAAATTGCTGTTTATCCTGCACTTGTGTTACAACGCGTGCAATCGAAATAACGAATTGTGTATTATTTAACCGTGAACGTGCAACCGTAGCAATTTGCAGTGTACTCGAAGAAAGGCCGTGGAAATTTGTGTTCCGCCAGATTCGAGTGTAACGAGGATAAAATAATAGAATATTCCGTTGATGCGCCGTTCCGCGGTTTCATTAAACATAATTGTGCATTTCAAACGCGGCCATTACCGGGATTACTAAATTTCGCGGGGCAAAAATACGGTAGGCAACCACTAGGTGAACTTTTTAATTATTCATGCCCGAAAGTTAACTTTACATCGCATTAAAGCGTTATTCCATTATTCAACGGGGGATTAACGATGTTTGCACTCGATGCAAAGCTATAAAGTCCTTTAAAATGGCATGTGATGTTTCCACGCAGCTAAATTTAAACGCATTAACATACATTCTAAAGGATACGTAACACAACGTTCAGAATGAAACGTACAACGTAATCGTTGTTATCGTCACTTTATTATGGTACCATTCAACCCGTTCACTGCCCGACAAATTTAACGTGTCTTGCTCTGGGCGGCAAGGTTTTATTTTAAAGAAACCACGGAATTTAGCAAAATCTAACAATATTAAGTTACGTACATTGTATTGAAACGGCATTTACTGTAATTTGAAAATGAAAAAATTCGCTACGAGATATCTCGTAGCTGGCGTCGCTGAATAAAATTCCTGTGCTGAGTGCCATTTGTTATCTAGAATTGTAAATCTTACGATCTTAATAAAAATAATAAAATTAAATTAACACTATTCCTACCACGACCGGTCAAATGACCGTTTTTAAAATTGTGATTAGAATTTCATATGTACAACATAATTGAATCGCCTTTAAACTTTAGACTTTTCCTCAAATATACGTATAATATATTTTTCAATATTCACTTCTTTTTTCATTGTTTACTTTCTGAGAAAAACTTGTAGTCTGTCTTACGTGGGAATGTCACAGTAGGAATAGGTATACGTGAATTGTCGGTAGGAATAGTGTTAATCTTAACCTAAATTGTGGCCGAGCAGTTTTAATACATACGCTTATCACGAGATATCTCGTAGTTGGCAGTGAATGGATTAATGTTTTATTTCTTACAGTGGACAATTAGCGACAGTATGCATTTTTCTTGGACATTCTGAGCCTTTTTACATCGAATTTCATAAGCTTCCTTTTGCCTATATATTGGTAAATATTAGGGAAAGATTAATGAAGTTAATAAAAATTCCTTTATTATCAATTTAATCGAGTAAGGTAGCAACAAATAAATTAAAACAAAGAATTTTGTTAATAATAAAAATAAAACATGAAGTTTGTGCAGCACACATTATTCTTGCTTATTTCTAAGTACAGTAGCGGACAAAAGTTTAAGACGAGAAGACGATATAAAGTAAAGTAGCATGGTTTATAAAATTATCTGTACATTCATTTTTATTATATTCCTATGGGAACTTATGGTCGCTACTGTATAACGAATCTTTGCTGTTGCACCTTCTTCCTTTTCAAGTCTGAAAAATTCTCGGTTAGTTCCAAGTACAGTAGTGGACAAAAGTTTAAGACGAGAAGACGATATAAAGTGAAGTAGCATGGTTTATAAAATTCATTGAATTTTATTATATTCCTATGGGAACTTATGGTCGCTACTGTATAACGAATCTGTGCTCTTGCACCTTCTTCCTTTTCAAGTCTGAAAAATTCTGGGTTATTTCTAAGTAGAGTAGCAGACAAAAGTTTAAGACGAGAAGACAATATAAAGTGAAGTAGTATGGTTTATAAAATTTATTTATTTTTATTATATTCCTATGGAAACTTATGGTCACTACTGTATAACGAATCTGTGCTCTTGCACCTTCTTCCTTTTCAAGTCTAAAAAATTGAATCCCAAAAACAGCGGAATGTAATAAAAATCTACAGTATCAGACAAAAGTTTAAGACGAGAATGTAATATGAAGTGAAATAGCATAGTTTATAAAATTCATTCAATTTTATTATATTCCTATGGAAACTTATGGTCGCTACTGTATAACGAATCTTTGCTCTTGCACCTTCTTCCTTTTGAAGTCTAAAAAATTGAATCCCAAAAACAGCGGAATGTAATAAAAATCTACAGTAGCAGACAAAAATTTAAGACGAGAATGCAATATAAAGTAAAGTAGCACGGTTTATAAAATTCATTCATTTTTATTATATTCCTATGGGAACTTATGGTCGCTAGTGTATAACGAATCTGTGCTCTTGCACCTTCTTCCTTTTCAAGTCTGAAAAATTCTCGGAATTTCCAAGTACAGTAGTGGACAAAAGTTTAAGACGAGAATGCAATATAAAGTAAAGTAGCACGGTTTATAAAATTTATTGAATTTTATTATATTCTTATGGGAACTTATGGTCATTACTGTATAATGAATCTTTGCTCTTGCACCTTCTTCCTTTTCAAGTCTGAAAAATTCAATCCCAAAAGCATAACGTTGAACATTCCATAGGGTGGCCATGGATGCAAATGAGGAGTCGTTCGCGGTGACGTGTAGCGTAGCATATGTCGCGATATCCTGCGGTCGAATTGGCACACATACACTCACACACTCACACACACACATGTATACAACCGACGAAACGTTCTCGTCTCCAAGGGATCGCCGTATCTGCGCGAACAGTAAGAGCATCGATCACACACCGGGGACAATATTGGCATGATAATCGGAAGGGATTCGGCACGGTTACGTGCGAGAAGGTAGGGGTGGACCTTGTCAGGGGGTCGCGGCAGGGATCAGAGGGGGTGCAGCACGATTATTGCGACAGGGGGGGTCGCTTCATAAATAATAGCCGGCTCGAGGAGCAAGAGCGCAATATGGCGCGCCTACTGGCCACGCAACAGACGCGAACTGCAGTTTTCGGTGATGTTGCCGATTCTCTTCATTTTCGGGGAAATCGTTGGCCTATGGATGGGTGAGCAGACGTCGCGAAAGGGGGCACGATGTTTGGGGCGATCCAGTGGGCTTGTTTTTCGGAACAGGGGATTATTAATCGTGCCAGAACAAATTTAGCTGCACAAAATTGTATCACTAGAATGATGCAAATGAGTACAATGCGCAATTAAATTTCTTGGGTGATACTTTTAATTCTTTCAGAACTGCCACCGTTTCTGCCTCATTTTAAAAAGCTTTACAAATTGCAGTTTATTTGAGATACAGCAGATCTTTATTTTTTATCACTTTGTTACTTTGATAGACGACAATAATTTTACGGCTATGAAAGCTACTGTAAATTATTTCTATTAACACCAAATCTACCAAACTGACCGAAATGACCGATTTATAATTTTTTCTATCAGTTACACACATTTATTTGAAGGCGTTTTCGAAAACTCACAATAATTTCTTTAGAAATCCAATAAATATTTATTTCACTTCCATTATGCTCGTTACTCGTACACTTTTCAGTTTGATTTATTTACTGCGAATAGGTACAGTAACGGATATAAATTTATGACAAGACAGCAATACAAAATCAGTACTATGGTTTTTAAATATTGTTTATAGACATATTTTTATCGTTACTAAGGTAGAATATTATTTATCGATTGACGAAGAATACAAACTTCTTTTACTGTGCTATTTTTCGTACGTGAATTAATTTGTTTTCATCAACCCTTCGGTATTAAACTTTGGCCCGCTACCGTACACCTTAATCGTCAGTAATTCTAATTTTAACAACGAATTCCAAAGCTTCCAAGAAAATAAAAGCAATAATAAACGTGGAAAGCCTACAATTTGAAATAAATGCTAATAATTTCCAGCAAACTGGACAAAACTTACGCAGCTGCCTAACATAACCCTTTCGAGCCTCGACTACATTTTTTCCCAACCCTTCACACCTCTAACACCCCTAATTTTAACAACAAATTCCAAAGCTTCCATGAAAGAAAAGCAATGATAAACGTGGAAAGCCTACAATTCGAAATAAATGCTAATTATTCCCAACAAACTAGACAAAACTTACGCAGCTGCCTAACATAACCCTTTCAAGTCTCGACTACATTTTTTCCCAACCCTTTACACCTCTAACACCCCTAATTTTAACAACGAATTCCAAAGCTTCCATGAAAGAAAAACAATAATAAACGTGGAAAGCTCACAGTTCGAAGTAAGTGCTAATAATTTCCAGCAAACTGGACAAAACTTACGCAGCTGCCTAACATAACCCTTTCGAGCCTCGACTACATTTTTTCCCAACCCTTCACACCTCTAACACCCCCGTGTCACCATAACGATTAACCAACTTTCGTATCCCATAGAAACTACATCATGCACCCGGATGCCCAAGCATATTTGGCTGCAACAACTCAAATAACAACCCCCTCCCCTCCACCTGTCACGACAACTTGTCCCCCTTGTCGCGACCCCTATGTATCGTATGCGCTCGCGCGCGCGTACGCTCGCATAATCGTGTGCAACGTGCACACCATTTTGCGGCAGGGTGCGGTTCCCGGTGAATCATGCACCACCCTCGAGGGATCCATCTACGATTAATTCCATCACTTGACAAGCCGCTGTGCTCGTTCTTGCGAACGTTTAAGCATGGGTACTGACCCTTCGTTGCCGGTAGCCGGGTCAGTTTGACCGGGCTAACTACAGTAGCGGACAAAAGTTCGAGACCAAAGAGCCAATGAAAGCAAATAAATTGATTAAAAAGAAATGGCACGATAAATAAACATCATATTCTATGTCAATCAGTTCTACCATAGTGTTCTACCATAATGACGATAAAAATAAGTGTATGAACAATATTTACATGGGATAAAACTATTTTAAATTGTCCTGTTGTCTTAAACTTTTGTCCTCTACTGTATTTGCAAACCACAAAACTATGCTACACATTGTCCTCTCGTCTTAAACTTTTGTCCTCTACTGTATTTGCAAACCACAAAACTACGTTATACATAATTTTCTCGTTTTAAACTTTTGTCCTCTACTGTATTTGCAAACCATAAATGTATGCTATACATTGTCCTCTCGTTTTAAACTTTTGTCCTGTACTGTATTTGCAAACCACAAAACTATGTTAAACATTGTCTTCTCGTCTTAAACTTTTGTCCTCTACTGTATTTGCAACCCATAAAGCTATGCTACACATTATCTTCTCGTCTTAAACTTTTGTCCTCCACTGTATTTGCAAACCATAAAGCTATGCTACACATTATCTTCTCGTCTTAAACTTTTGTCCTCTACTGTATTTGCAAATCAAGAAACTATGCTACACATTATCTTCTCATCTTAAACTTTTGTCCTCTACTGTGTTTGCAAACCATAAAGCTATGCTACAAATTGTCCTCCCGTCTTAAACTTTTGCCCGCTACTGTACATTACTGTAGGTAACCGGGCTAACCTCACAGAGGACAAGAAAGACTTAGACGATAGCGCGCAGGCGAACACCGCGATTATTTGTAGCTCTTGTTGCATTATCCTCGTTCAGAATTCCCCGCTCCCTGGGCGTCTATCTGTTCCATGCATCTGCCGCGTATTTTGCGTCTCACGGAACGAGCCACGCGGCGGGTGTACCTGCCAGCGAGGCTGAAAGCGGTCCGACCGTGTTCGGACGGAAACGGTGAACCCCCGTGCGCCGAAGACGACACACGGTGTAATGGAGACCAAGGCCACTTCTGATGGGACAATAATAATGTTGTCCGGCTTGTTTGTTACCTGTACGCTGCATACGAATGCAAAGCGGATAAAATAAGTATTTGAAGTAGATACCGCTGGCTGTACAGTACCAACAAAAAGTTAGCAAGCACTGAAAAACTTTATGGAGATTTTTTAGACTAATTTGTTGCATTTGTGATGTGTATGTTAAATCAGTCTTGTGTTTAAATGCAAACTGAATAAAATAGATGTTTGAAGTAGATACCGCTGACTGTACAGTACCAATAAAAAGTTAGCAAGCACAGGAAAGCTTTATGGAGATTTTTTAGACTAATTTGTTGCATTTGTGATGTGTATGTTAAATTAGTGTTGTGTTTAAATGCACAGCAGGTAAAGTGAATATCTGAAATAGATATCGCTGGTTGTACAGTACCAGCAAAAAGTTTTCAGGCACTGAAAAGCTTTTTAAAGATCTTTTACATTAATTTGGTGTATCAGTGATGTGAACATTAAATGGAATGATACTGAACGTTTAATGGTAACTGGAACAGTATTATATATACGGTGATCGCAAAAATTGTATACTGTGTTACAATATTAATTAATTCTGAAATTATGGTTTCAGTGAAGACGTGTGTATCTAGAGCAGCAATTTTTTCAATTTTCTTTTTGAGAGGATGAAAACAATCCTTAAAGTTTCAGTAGTTCTTCATGCTAATGTTCTATTATTTCATCTAGCACATGGTTGACGTTGATTGGGTCGGTCGAGTTCAAATGATACATATTGCTCTATGATTGACAATTTATTACATCGTAACAATGCTACTTTGTGCATCAATAACCGTTTGAATAGTTAAACTGGTTAAAAGTTTGACCTAATAAACGATCGTCTTTCTTGCAATTCTAAACAACGATTGTTAAATCTACAGGGTGTCCTATAATGTAATACCTTGTGTGTAAAATGAACACTTAAATATTTTTTTAATTTTTTTTTTTTTGATATAGGAAATATTTCAAACGTAATTTAAGTATTGTTAATTGAATCTTATTTTCAGCATTTTTTCAATCATTTTTTACAAAAAGACAGTAAAACTTTATTCTGCTGTATTTCATACATAAACATATTTATGACAGGATGTTAGAAACTCTGGTTTACTGCACCAATCCCTATTTTACTACATAGAATAATAAAGAACGAGGAAGAATATTTTATGCTCACCTAATAAAAGATCCCATAATGTCGAACAAAAGCTTTACGTTCTGAATATATCCGGGAATTGAAGAATTTTAAGTAAAGTATTCCGTTGAAATTGAAAAGCATTATTAGAAACGATTAATTTGTCACAAATAATTATCATTCCTGAAAAACAATAATATAATAAGCAAAAATAGTTCTCATCATATTATAAACAAAGTGCGAATTTTTATGAATTTATGGAAAATTAAAATGTGCGAAAAAGCAGGTAAATGGTGTGCAAATAATTTACAAAAACATACACAATATCTAAAGTACAGTAGCAAACAAAAGTTTAAGGCCAAAAAGTGAAAGAAATTAAATTAACTAATTTGTGAGGAATAGCAAAATTAAACAAAATTTGCATTTTGTGCTAATCAATAAATAGTGTTCTATCATATTAATAATAAAAATGAATGTACAGACAATATTTGCAGATATTAATCTTTTAAATAACAACTCATTTTTAACTTTTGTTCGCCACTGTAAATCGCAAACTGTGAAATTAAAAGGTAGAACAAATCTCCATATAAATTCAATTTTTTTATTTATCCTTATAAGAGTTTGAATCTGCATAAAAATTCAAATCATTCAGTCTAATTACAAAGATTAACGTACAACACGAACTAATCATGTATACTGAATTGCTCGCTAAAAAAAACCGAAGGTTACAACAAAACCGCTTTCCCCTTTCCAAACCGTCAAAAAAAAAAAAAAAAAAATCATGCTACATCGTCACATTGCGACCAAAAAATGGAACCCGAAAGAAAAAACGAAACCACGAAGGGCATCAAAAGCTGAACGTTTCGTTATGCACGATCGGCTCTATTGCGATTCAATTTCCGCGTTCCCGGTGAAACGAAACCGTCCCATCGTTTCATCTGACCGCGAGATACCGATACACGCGTACACAAACGTAGACATGATCGCGTACAGTCAGTCACAAAAGTTCTCCGTGCACCTGTCAAATTGTAAACACCCAATACCAAAACAAAGTAACAAGTATTTCATATATTAAACGACGTTGATTAGTTTATCAGACAAAATTAGATAGGTTAGAAAACGTACGATAATGAACTTTTACGTTTATTAGCAAAAAAAATTTGAATAAACTAAAAAGCATAATCCTGCGGAAATTTAGATATACCATTTAGGGGTATATGGTATTGTCATATTAAGTTAAATTTTTGGCAAACGAAATCTGAGGGTAGCAGTAAATTTTATTTATTTATAGTACTGTCACATTAAGTTAAATTTTTGGCAAATGAAATCTGAGGGTAGCAGTAAATTTTATTTATTTATGGTACTGTCACATTAAGTTAAATTTTTGGCAAATGAAATCTGAGGGTAGCAGTAAGTTTTATTTATTTATGGTACTGTCACATTAAGTTAAATTTTTGGCAAATGAAATTAAACTCTGGTCAAATAAATTTAAAATTAGGGCAAATAAAGTTGATCATTAGGCAAATCAAATTAAATTCTGGGTAAATAAATTTAAACTTAAGGCAAATAAAGTTGATCATTAGATAAATGGAATTAAATTTGAGGATAGCATTAAATTTTATTTATATACACTATTGTCACATTAAATTAAATTTTTGGCAAATGAAATTAAACTCTGGGCAAATGGATTTAAACTTAGAACAAATAAAGTTGATTATTAGGCAAATGAAATTAAACTCTCAGATAGCACTAAATTTTATTTATATACAGTATTGTCACATTAAGTTAAACTTTTGACAAATGACACCTGAGGGCAGCATTAAATTTTATTTATATACAGTATTGTCTCATTGAGTTAAACTTTTGGCAAATGAAATTAAATTTAGGGCAAATAAAATTGATCCTTAGGACAAATAAAGTTGATCATTAGGCAAATGAAATTAAATTCTGAGAAATAAATTTAAATTTAAAGCAAATAAAGTTGATCATTAGGTAAATGGAATTAAATTTGAGAGTAGCACTAAATTTTATTTATACATAATATTGTCACATTAAGTTAAACTTTTGACAAATGACACCTGAGGGTAGCATTAAATTTTATTTACATATAGTATTGTCACATCAGGTTAAACTATTGGCAAATGAAATTAAATTTAGGGCAAATAAAATTGATCCTTAGGACAAAAATAAAATTGATCCTTAGGACAAATAAAGTTGATCATTAGGCAAATGAAATTAAATTCTGAGAAATAAATTTAAATTTAAAGCAAATAAAGTTGATCATTAGGTAAATGGAATTAAATTTGAGAGTAGCACTAAATTTTATTTATACATAATATTGTCACATTAAGTTAAACTTTTGACAAATGACACCTGAGGGTAGCATTAAATTTTATTTACATATAGTATTGTCACATCAGGTTAAACTATTGGCAAATGAAATTAAATTTAGGGCAAATAAAATTGATCCTTAGGACAAATGGAATTAAACTCTCAGATAGCAATAAATTTCATTTACATACACATTAAATTAAACTTTTGGTAAATGAAACCTGAGGGTAGCACTATGCCACATTACAGTTTAATGTAAATTAAACTCTGTCTTCCCAGAGAATCCATCCCCACTAGATACCCTTTCAAGCTGACCACAGCAAACAAAACGAAGAGTATCCGCGGCTCTGCTTAACATTCAGCCCAACACGCTCGCTGATTGGCTATTAATTATCCCACCGACAAGAATACCGATCAACTCGGCGTATCGCGTGTTTGCTCGCCGCCAGCCCCCCTTTTCGATCGATCGTGGATCAACGAAAACGCGGGGGGGGGGGCGCCGTAAATCAAACGCGTCTCGCTCGTAAATTCGAGGCGCGGGCCGACTCGTCGCTCGATCATCGATCCCTGGTGGCCCGGCGATCGACGAAAAAGAAAACCGCGAGGCCAACCCATAATTGAGAAGTCGCTAATTGATTCGCTGATGGATAACGATCTCACCGACCGCTCGCGACCAACAGGAAAAACCGGATGTCGATAGAATCTGCGGATCAGGGATAAAGAGATTTAATCGACCGGACGAGCTTGTGGTTTGGCGGGTTCTGTGCAAGTTTCGAACTGGTCTCCGCGGATTTTCCATGGAACGAAGATCCCTGGGTGGTCTGTGAAAGGATACAGATCCTGAGGAAGAGGTTCCAGGGGGGCGGCGATCGAGTTAACTTTTTAGTTTCGCAGCGATTTCTAGGGTGGGCAAGCGGATTATGGTTGAAGTCGTGTGTAAGTATTTGTTGAACGTTGATAAGTGGAACTTTGATAACTCGAAAATTTGTATAAGACGATAAATTTTGTTTATTCTGACTCACATAGGTTTTTGTAACGAGAATGTGACGAGATGTGAGTCGAAACAAAAGTTACTTTAATATTAGAATTACCAATGCGGTCAAAATGATTAATTTATAGCAGCCTTATAAATTTTTATAAATTGGAACCTAAATAACTTGAAAATCTCTATAAGAAGATAGATTTCGTTCATTCCCTTCCACTCCGTTCCAAAAACCTATGTAAGTAGCGCACAAAAGTTTAAGATCAAAGGGTCAACAAAATTAAGCTAACTGATTTATAAGGAATAGCATGATAAACAAAATTTGTATTCTGTGCTAATCAATAAATAGTCTTCTACCATTACAACAATAAAAATGAATGTACAGACAATATTCGCAGACTATAAAACTATGATCTACATTGTCCTCTCGTCTTAAACTTTTGTCCACTGCTGTAAGTTTAAGACGATATAATAAATATAAAGCATAGTACTATAGCTCGTGAATACTGTTTCTACATATATTTCTATCGTTACTAAGGTAGAGTATTATTTATTAATTAACAAAGAATACAAAATTCGTTTACTGTGCTACTTTTTGTGAATCAATTAATTTGTTTTCGCTAATCCTACAGTCTTAAACTTTCGTCCGCTAATGTACATTAATTTCTATCATTAATACGATAGTATAGCAAATAATTGATTGGTACAAAGCATAAAATTTATTTATTTTGCCATTTCTCATACATCAATCACTTTATTCGAATACAAAAAAATCGTTTACTGTGCTATTTTTTATGAATCAATTAATTTGTTTTCTCTAACCCTTCAGTCTTAAAATTTTGTCCCCTACTGTACATACTTGCACTTCAGTCTTCTTAAGGTTATGTTTCCAGTTTATTTAAAAATATTAAGCATACTTCGCTTGAACAACATCCTAATTATTATTAATACGATAGTATAGCAAATAATTGATTGGTACAAAGCATAAAATTTATTTATTCTGCTATTTCTCATACATCAATCACTTTATTCGAATACAAAAAAATCGTTTACTGTGCTATTTTTTATGAATCAATTAATTTGTTTTCTCCAAACCTTCGGTCTTAAAATTTTGTCCCTTACTGTACATACTTGCACTTCAGTCTTCTTAAAATTATGTTTCTAATTTATTTAAAAATTTTAAGCATATTTCGCTTGAACAACATCCTAATTATTATTAATACGATATTATTAATACGATAGTATAGCAAATAATTGATTGGTACAAAGCATAAAATTTATTTATTCTGCTATTCCTCATACATCAATCATTTTATTCGAATACAAAATTCGTTTACTGTGCTATTTTTTATGAATCAATTAATTTGTTTTCATTAACCCTTCAGTTTTAAAATTTTGTCCCCTACTGTACATACACTTGCACTTCAGTCTTCTTAAAATTATGTTTCTAATTTATTTAAAAATGTTAAGCATATTTCGCTCGAACAACATCCTAATTGCAATTATCGCATTTTACCAGACGCCCGCATAAATTCGGATCTCGTTCAATTGAAAATGTTAATTATTCCGTTCGTCGACCACGATCGTTTATCCTCAAAACTGCGAGTTCATCGTCGCGCTGCACCCGCCTTGAGCTCTTCGCCCGCTTTAAACTTCACGGCGATGCGTCGTAAACGGGATAATATTCGCGATAATATTCGACGGAATGGCGGCTCGGCAACGATAATTAGCAACCGTGAAATTACGAGGAGAGGACCGTTCCGGTTTATGAAACCGGCGATATGTTTATATCCGAACCACAGACTTATGATGTACACACAAGCATATAGCATGATGACTTCTCGTGAATAATTATACGGTGACACGGCTTATTTGCATGGCCGTCGCGAAAAGTAACGAGATTTAA
>JAOPTO010000619.1:0-34540 GCA_033822845.1 Tetrapedia diversipes | reverse complement strand
ACGACGTCAACATCACCACCGTACGCTTTCATGGCGGCCATCTTTTCGGGATACGCGAACACGAATCGCGGAACGGGAAACGCATACGCGTGTATGCTTTGAACACATGCATAAACGTACGACCGCTCGCATATGTATACACAATAGTCCTATACTATACACCTACACAACAACAATTGAGAACGAGGGAGACACTTGTGCGCACGCACACATATACAACTTGACCGTGCCAGCCTGGATATTTGGATAGCGAACAGCAAACCAGACACCGGACCGAAGAACAGGGAATGGTTGACGTTCCTTGTTTAACAGGGGAATGTGGCGCTGCTGTCTCGTCTCGTTTCCTATCCTTCTCTTCATTCACATCTCACTACAGGCTTTATGAAATTTCTCGACCAATCACAGCTTGATTCTTACTGTAACTGGTTACATTATCTAGGGATTTTTTCAATTCTAAATCTTCACTATTCTAGTTCCTTAAAACTCAAACTTCTAGTATCTTTAGCGCGCATTTTTTTAAATCACTTTCGTGATTTGACTAATTTGTCAATAACGTTATGTACATTTGGATATACACATATTCAATATTTAATAATATAAATAAAATGTTTAAAAATTTCATGAAGTATTTATTTATGTATAATACGATATTTGACATCGGAAGGTTGTACGCTTGAGGTAGATATCAATAAGATTAATCAAAAATTCATTTTGCAAATATATCTATACTTATAAACAATACGAATATTAAACTTTCATATAAAATTACATTTTTACGTACAAAAATTTAATATAATTTCGAAATATATTTCTGTTTAAGATATATGTTACAAAGAAGTTTTCTCCATTAGTAACCTACTTCTTTTTGTACATTGACGTGAGATAACTTGTTGACACTTCCCCAATAACTAGTTGGTTATAATTTAACACCAAATCTTGAAAGATTTGGCTATAAAACCATTTATACCACCATTTCGCATTTATTTTGATGTTAAACATTTCACCAAATTGTACACTCCAAAAATAAACCAGGCCTTGGAGATATGTTGGTGTCGCTTATACCGCAAGACTTAATGTGCTTTTGGTCTAAAATTTGGTACATTAATATATTTTTGCTACCAATATGGTAACAAAAGTTGGCATACCAAATCTGCCATTAATTTGATAACATTTTAGTAATAAAACTTGTACCAAGCATTTCAAAAATCTAATGACAGGTATGGCTGACAAGGTTTTTACAAACGCGAAATGCATAAAAACAATGTAGAATACACTGATTTTTCTTGTATTTGTAAAAATATAATGTAGCTTTGTATGTATTTTAATATGGCAGTACATCCTTTATGAAATTTTTGTTATCAAAACATTACTGATGATTTTCTGTAATTTTTGTGATTAGAGTTTCAGTACTTCTTGAACGGCAGCAACGATTTTGTTAGAGCTAATTCCATATTTATCCAACAATGTAGATGGAGGACCAGAACGTGGTACTTCCGGAACAGCTAGTTTTTTAACTACCACATTTCGTTCCAAAGCAACGGCCGAAAGAACTGCGTCTCCTAGACCACCTTCCGGATAATGATCTTCAACAGTAATAATCCGTCCTCCGACTTCTTTGGCGTTCTTTACGATCAACTGAGTATCGAGTGGTTTAATTGTAAATGGATCGATCACTCGAACATTTACTCCTACTTTAGACAATTCATCAGCAGCTTTTATTGCTTCGTACAAAGTTACACCAGCTCCAATCACAAGAACTTGATCTTTTGTAGAAGATTTAATCACTTTGCCCTTGCCAACAGCAAAAGGTTCTTCGTTTTTGTATATGATTGCTGTGGCAGGACGAGAAGTACGTACGAAACATATACCCTTTGTATTAGCTGCTAACTCAATGGCACGTTCCGTTGAAACAGCATCGGATGGATAAAAAACAGTAGAACCAGGAACTGTACGGAACATAGCTACATCTTCCAGACCCATTTGTGACGGACCATCTTCTCCGATCGAAACACCGCAATGAGAACCAACGAAATTGACATTCGTTTGTGAAATAGCACCCATACGAATCTATAACATAAAAAATATAAACTAACAAATTTTGAACTTCTAAATTTAATTTTTGAATTTAAGAACTAAAAATAATATCTTCCTTTTCGTCATAAATCTTTTTGTAAATTTTACCTGATCGAAAGCACGAGTAAAGAAAGTAGCAAACGCAGATACAAATGCAACAGTTCTATCTCTGCAAGCTGCCCCAATTGCTACTCCTACAACATTTTGTTCAGCAATAAAACCTTCAATAAATCTAGCTGGATCAACGGTTTTAATCTTCTCTGCGTATGTTGAATTCTTTGTATCCCCGTCTAAAGCAATTACACGAGGATTGGCTTTCGCTAACTAAAACAATAAATATAATAAAAATTTATACATAACAAAAATGCGTTATGTATACGTTATTGATAATAAAACATACGAACCTTAGCTAAAGCAGTTCCATAAGCAAGCCTTGTAGCAACTTGTTCGCCGAGTTTATAACTCGGAGGTGACGCTAATTTAATATTATTAATGTCTACTACAGGAGCATCATCAACTAATGGTTTTTGAGGATGCAGTCCTAAAGGACCAGAATTTTTCAACATTGCAGTTAAGTGCTATAATTGAATGTTTTATTAATTATACAATATAACATTATTTTCTGTCAAAATTGTAGTACTTACTTGAATAACTTCATTTGCTTTATTACCAAGAGGTTTTCCATGCCAATTTTCTAAATCTTCAATATTAGGGAAATATTTGCCCTTAAATGTCTTTGCTAAAATGGCAGTAGGACGTCCTTTTGTATTTTGTGCTTCATGAAAAGCCTTGTAAATAAAATATTATCTTGAGTTTCTTATTTTTGCAATTAATTTCTATCTTTCATCCATACAAACATACCTTGACCAACTCCTCCACATCATGACCATCAACAACCAAAGCATTAAAACCAAAAGCTTCAAGTCTTTTACGGTAAACTTCCATGTTATGCTGAAGAGATGTAGGTTCACTTTGACCCAAACGATTTATATCAAAAATAGCACAAAGGTTATCTAATTTATAATAAGAGGAAAAGTGAAGGGCTTCCCATATTGACCCTTCTGCTGCCTCTCCATCACCAATTAAGCAATATACGCTACAAGCATAGTAACGTAAATTTATTATTATACTTTAAAACTATCAAAATAGTTAAAAATAATGAAGAGAACTAATGCAAATATAAAAAATATGAAATAAATGTTTAAACTTATTAATTATCGTACCGATAATTAGCTTTATCAAAATTTTTTCCTACATAAGCCATTCCTGCCGCAACCGAAAGACCTTGTCCTAAAGAACCAGTTCCAACATCAACGAAGTTAAGTCGTGGAGTAGGATGACCTTCTAAATCGCTATCAATTTTTCGCAAGTTTAATAATTCGTTTGTGGGGAAAAGTCCTGCTTCGGCCCATGCTACAATTAAATAAATAGTATATGTCTTGGAATTTTTTTATACCTCGTGATATTATTACTTAATGTGTATTTAAAATATTTACCTGCATAAAGAATAGGAGCTGCATGTCCTTTGCTCAGTACGAATCTATCGCTGCTTGGATCACGTGGTGCCGATACTTTGTAACGCATCGTATGGAAGAATAAAACGGACATAATTTCTGCCATAGAAGAACATGATGTTGGATGTCTAAATAAAAAAAAATACATTTCTATAATAGCATTAATTAAGAAATTTGAAAATATTAACTTCCATGTAAGGTCGTGAGAAATGTTTAATTACAAGCCTCATATTCATAACTGATATCTTTAAAGGTCACAAAGGTCGTTAATCTCGATCATACGAGCGTTAAATATAAAAAAAAATTAAATCAAAATTATATAATATAGCTATATACAGTATAGACAATAATGATTTTTTACATTATAATTAACGAATACTTGTTTTTGTATTGTGTTTCTTATGTTACAACAAATTTAGTAAGAGAATTTATTTTATTAAATTATATCAAATAAATAATATAACTATCAAATAGAAAATTTGTTAACAAATTATTTATTATTTTAACAAATAGATATATACGTTTCCTTGGTAAATTCTATTCGAATTCATTTTTCGCTGAATAATTACATTTCATTCAAATTATGTATGCACATAAATATACATAACTATATGTTAAAAAAATGAATGTACTATTGACCAATACCTATAAATATCGATTTAACAGTCAAATGAATCAAATATTTAAAATATCGATTTTTAATTGTGAATTCTACGTCCTCCAAATTTTAAAATGTAACTGTTAACACACTCTAATTTATTAATATATCATTTTTATCGGTTATGGTATAATAATTATTTTATACCTTTTATTAAATTTTTCGGAATACAGTAATTAAGAAATATTTCAAAGAATAACTTTTAGGTACTAAAGAGTCATATGAAGTGTCGATAAAACGAATCATTTCACGACGGTGAGGTTTCTAAATCAAAGTATGTAAGATAAATGTATTAAGATCCGGCAAAGACGGTATAAAAATTTTTAAACAATCTTTCGCCTATATCCTACCCGCTTTTCGATGCTTCGGTTGCCTGAATACACTCAATGCGAAGCCTATTCGCAAGATCTTGGAATTTTTCCATGTTCGTGTCGCGCACCATTCTTTTCTACGAAGAAATGCTTCCTAAACTCGTTTTCCGGTAAGCGTTCGATAACAACTGAAGGATACAAGCTTTTACGAGTAGACTGCGCACTGGAGTACTGGAGCTCCCTACTTCCTTCCAAACTGGCTATCGTAGATTTCAAAATCAACGTGTATCTCTATCACCATCACGTGTTATATTGATATCAAAAAGAACATATACGTATACGTCCTTGAATATAGTTTGATAATAAACACGTTTTATCGACACTACATTTTTAGCGCATTATAAAAATGCTAAATATGTAATTTATCAAAAAATTATAAGTACATGATACCAATAGCAGTTTTATTCACGACTGCTATTGATTATGTAAGCAATATAATTAACCAAATTTTTAATAATTTAAATTTGAAATATTATTCGTTTCATATGTATTTGGCTTATAAGGATTCTTTTCACAAAATTTTCATTATTAAAAGGAAATTTAACATTGTAGTTATCAAGAAAAGTTAAGTATAAGATAATTTCAATCCATAAATTATGCCATCGATTCATACCTTTGCACTATTTTACATTAAAGAATTTTTAATTATATTCTCCAAAAGAATTTCAACATACAGATATATTTTTGATTATTCAGTATCATCGTACACTCGTTATATAACGACTTCATAGCGTGCATCTTGGTATCCTGCACGTGCTGAATATACGTTTGCTATGCGTAAAAAGAAGCACAAAAAGATGTGATACAATTTCCTGTCTATCTTTATAACTCTTTATTTAAGAACTTCGAATTCCTTTTTTTGATATTAATTATACAATTTGTAACCGACTACTAATTGCTAATTAAATCTATTGTTAATCGAATATGATTATAATTAATATAATATTTTTAACTATATTAATACAGTGTACATTAACAAATGTACTTCTAATTATCAACAAATTTGTCAAAAAATGTCATGTTATTATGAAATAAAGATTTTGATATTCTATGTAATTATATTTTTTAAATTTATTTAAGTCATTCCATTGTTTTATATTATTTTAATAAGTTAATGGTATTAAAAATTTATGATAGTTTTAAACAATTGTTTTAAAGATAGTATTTTTAATTACTGTATGAACGTTAATTTGATTCCTACTAAATGCATAAACATGAAATGCAATTATAAAACTACCTTGAACCAAGTGTCACCATGTAAGATGTGTAAAAATGATATGGCATTAAATATATCGACAACTTGGAAAAGCAAAATAATAGTGTACCGCGTGAAAAATTTCTAAGATCACAATTTCGACTGTTTAAACAAAAACAAAAATTATGAATGTATACTGTAATGTAACCAATCTTTGTTGTAAACTACTATTATTGGATTGTAACGAAGATTCTTTACCCATGTCACTTTTATTAAAATGATTTTTGCGCGCGATTTTAAAAATTTTAAGTTTTCTTAAGTGAAATGCAATTGATAACCGTTGACACCGATACATGTTGATTCGTAAAAAAATTATTGACTAAACAGTAAATTAATGAAATTACTATTATAAAATATAATATTATTACACATACCCGGATTTACTTGCTTGTGTGGCATTAATAGAATGAATTCTCAACTTTGTTGCGATATCTTTCAATTCTTGAATGGTTTTTGATTCTGGTTTGTGGTAATTTGCCATTTTCTACGTGTAGATGATAAAAGTTTCTCAAAACTTTAATGGATCTTTAAGATAGCTTAGGAAAAATGCTGACCACGAGACGTGTTTCCGAGCAACAAGTAGAATTCGCGCAAACACGATGCAAGTTAAATATAGAAAAGAATCCAAACTCTGAACTCCAACGATTATTTCGTTGATACTCTTTCGTTGCTACTAGATGGCACTGTATTTACTTTCATAATATAATACCTATAAATTTTCTTTTGAAATAAAAAAAGGCTTAGGAATTGTTAATATTATTTATAAATTTGAAAGAATATCTTAATATAATAAATTTGATCTTTTTTAAAATATAGTAATAAATGTATGTATGTATTTAATATATTACATAATCTATATATAACATGGAATGTAAGAAGTTTTTAAATTAAATAAACAATATTAATTTAATAACAAATTTATTCGACGTTTAGGAACAGGATTTATGGTATCATATTTAACACTACTGATATCAGTGTTCATTTATAATTTTACACGTAACCAATAATAAATTATGGAATTAAAAGTATGGGGAAATAAGTTTAGTACTACACTACAAAAAATCGTAATTCATACTATAATAAAATGTATAGTATAGACATAAAACCAAATTATAAGTTTCGATGTAACATACATGTCTACAATATCCATATAATTTAATTCTGAACATATTATTTACAAAAATTATTTTTCGTATTGTAATGAAAATCATTAAACTTTTATATGAGTTTATATATGAACTAATATTTAATATTTATAGCAAGTATATAGTTTAAAAATTCAATTAACTTCTTTTTACAAAATTTCAAAAATGTGCTTACAAATCGAATTAAATATTTTTAAACACTGAATTACTAAAAATATTTTTATACTGTCATTATTGACTCGTAAAGATGAATTACTATAATAAACAATTAAACTTTAAAATGTGGTGAATTTAATAACATATAAATCTTAGCGACATACCTATTACTGTTTTAATGAAATTCATACTTTCATACTCAGAATGATCATTACTGACGATAATTCAATAAGATCATGTTTATTTATTAGTGTACTTTGTTATTCAATAATATTTTGTCCAATCAGCTTTGTTCTATTTCTATGATCAAGCTTTTTAATATCATAACTCTCCAAGAAATATTTTTAATTATATCTATGTGTGCAAAATTTGCAATATCATTGACGCATTACAGGTATAAAGGTAAAGTTTTCCCATACCATTTGATACTGTAACAATTAACGTGAACGTTAAATTCGAATGTTTTTTTTTGTAACCGCCAAAACTGCTTAACTTTAGTTCTATCGAAATTAAATACTTTGTTTAGTACAAGTATATTTATATAAACGTAAATATAATGATGTAAATTTTATACGCATATATATACATATATATAAATACACTTTTATATATATTTATATACCATGCACGCTTATATATTTATATATACTTATACATATGCATAACATGCATTTGGTTCCCATATGTTTTTGAACTTCATATATATGCATGTTGACATGATAATGCACACTACCAATTAATAATTTTATCACATATAAAGTTTGTTCTATTTACAGTAACTTTTCAACTACACCTGGAATGTCCAAGTATTTTATATGCAATTTATGGTGACGTAAGAACATCCCTTTTCCATATTTTGTTTCGACATAAAAGTATTACATTTGATTAAGATCAAGCTCATAAAATTTTAAATTTGCTTGAACGCATTGACGTCCGTCAATTTCACTTATCTAAATGACCGTTTACGTTAAAAAATTTTCGTTTCATCACTCATGTCTTATGTCCGTCTTTCTATACATTTTTTCAAAATTAATCTTTAAAGATAAATTATATAAAATTATATTCTCTGTTGCTAATTTTAATAGATGACAACTGGAAGTTTTACATAGATGATAATTTAAAGATTATGTACAATGTCACTTAATATTTACGAAAGTATCATGTAATAATTTAATGAATCTATGTATTCCTGAAATTATAATTTTCCCATAGATAAATACAAGTATTTCTGTATCAGTAACAAAAGATAAGATTGCGCAACTTTATTCTATTTTTGCACCTGTTTATCGTATACCAACTACTTTCGTATTCCCGTATATATTGCTGATACACGTACTTCAATTCTTTCTCCTCATAAACTAAAAAATGATAGAATAATAATATTGATCATCATAGTACTCATCATGAGTAATAATTCTATGCAGTATATAAGACAAAATTTTTTTATCTCGAATTAATCATAAGTTTTGTGTTTAATTTTTGATTTGATATCTCTTTTCAGTATACAATTATTTTCTTAATGAAATTTTTGAAAAATATTGTAAATTTTGTTGTAATGATAATTGAAAACACAGAACAACTTAAACATGTCTCATTTAAAAGAAGCTAGTTTACTTAAACAGAAAGGTCTTACTTTTTAGGTATAATATAGCCGTATTAAAAAAAGAAAATTAAAAGGTTATAATAAATGAAAATAAATAATGGCTGATGTATACTTGGTACATTCAATTCAGTTACTATACAGTAAAAAATTACGTATAGAGGATTTCTTCAGGTATGTGCTTTGAATTTTTGTTTATAATGTCGTATTTTATATAAACAGATCATGACAGATCTTTTAATGAAAACTATATTTCTTTTTTTATAAAATATAACGTTATTTCTATAAAGAATATAGTTTAGGTTACAAAGCATCCAAATTAAAAAATTTGTTTTTGTAAAAATTGGTTCAGTAAGAAGTGACTAAAAGAACATGTTAATAGTATGCAATAGGTGTCAGGTACATTTTGGAATCGATGTTTTACTCAGTGTTAAAGCTTTAAAGTCAGCATAAATATAC
Organism: Tetrapedia diversipes; assembly: GCA_033822845.1. Lineage (NCBI taxonomy): Eukaryota > Metazoa > Arthropoda > Insecta > Hymenoptera > Apidae > Tetrapedia > Tetrapedia diversipes. The sequence continues at coordinate 25,309 of JAOPTO010000619.1, read as the reverse complement.
TGAAAGGTTGTTTATTGTTTTCATGTGTAGTGTTAATATCACATCCAAGTACACTTTAAAGCTTTTAAAGAGAGGTCCTGTAACTGAGCGTTTGATTACTGTGCTTCATCAGCACATTCCAAACATTTCCTAACATCCATATTGCTAATATTTATCTGTGGTAACGTAAAAAAAGATGTTATATATACACATAACGGGCAATCCTTTAATACAAGATTGAATTACGATCCAAAGGCTGCTCGATACGCTTGAAAGATTTCACACTGCCTTTTCTAGCTTTCCTCATGCCATAGAAATTGTAACATTAATTCCTAGATTTCCATTATCGGCAAATAATTGCGCGATAGAAGTGTCAAATACAAGACAGTCCGAATTTAAAATTGCAGATGAAACACCTTCATGAATAGAACGTGGCATAGCTTCCCATGTTAAGCGTCTTTTATGCCCATTCAATTCAAGTCTGTTGAACATAAAAATTATACCATTATTTTGTGTCAATTATTATATGCTACATAAACGGTTAATATTTACCTATAAGCGAAGTTTTCTGCTTGTTTTCTTGAACCAATCAGTTGAACAATTGCAAAAAATTGTTGATGTCCATCATACTTTTCTTGTTTTTCAAGCACTAACATGAAGTGATGACCAAAACAGGACTGCATCATTACCCAATCCACTGCACCAGGAAGATTAATATCGGTTGCTAAAAAAACAATGTCTTCACCTGTAACAAAACTACTTTAAGTATTTTCCTAATTAAAATAAATTTAATTATACATCTTATTTAATAAAATTACCTTGAAGAGTTGTAATACTTTTGTGACTCATAACAAGGTGTGGCATTACTTGTTCAAGAGATCCTTGCCATTTACAAGAAGCACCTGGACAAGGACAACTATATGGACGGAATTCACATGCATCTTCATGATCTGCCTTTTCAGTATGCACTAATGAAACAGTGCATCCACTTGTTGAATATTTGCAAGGAAACATCACGTTACCTGCTACTTTTTCCATAGCCAGATTGCGAATATTACCTACATAAAAATTCATAAATATATTATTATAATTCTTAGTTATACAACAATGTTGAAGCTTTTTATTGACATGATATTGATATTCTTTTACTTATGTAAATTTTATTTTATTACTAATTACATACCTAGTGGACCTCTACAAGTAGGACAGCAATTAAGCTTTGGTCTGCAATTACTACAAACAAGATGTCCACTCTGGCATTGCAAAATTGGTGGAAGAACGTAATCAAAACAAACCGGACATTCAAAAAGGCTTGCTAGGTCAGTTGAGCTGCTTAGTGATGATACAGTAGATGCAGAGGAGCTTGCAACACTCCTCCCTCTCTTTCCTGTACTGATACTTAATTGGGACATCTTTTTCTTTTATTCTATGTATTAAACAAGAACACTTTGCCCTTTAGTTGACAAGAAAATCCATTTATTTTGGAGATGTTTAATAAATGCAATGCATTTTGGAATGAATTATCCACCTCATATCTGTAAATTTTTTGAATTTCAGTAATATTATAGTCTGTTACATGATAAACATAGAATTTCCTGTCTTAATATTTAAAGAATTTTCAGAACAGTTTTATAACTATATTTTTATATAATATGAAAAGTATAATGAAAAACTATGTTATTAAAGAGTTATTTCATTACTATAACATCCATACAGAGTAATGAAGAAAATATATGATTCTAAAGATATAATATATTATTGTTGATTGTTTTTCAAACTATATAATTCACTTAATTATTAAATCATTCATAATTATATAATACTAAAATAAACTTTGAAGAGTATAGTTTTTACTTTGATGACTCTACTATTTGTTTACACATTCTATATTTTACTTTTTTAACTATGACAATACTATGGTGATATATTATTGTATACTATATGTATTTATATTCATTTGACATTGAAGTAATATAACAAAAACTTTAATCAATGCAACTCTTATTTTACTCAATCAGTTTTTACTTAACTAATCCTTCTGTGTGGCTAAAAATTAATAGGGTATGTGCGTATAGCTTACAATATTATAACATGCAGTCATACATCATGTACACACATGCACACATAACTTAATCAACTTATATTTTTTCTATTTTAATTTACCTATAGTCTGTGTAAAAACAGGAAAATTAGTTTATAGAATTTAACGAATATTTTATATATGTATTCTCCATATTATTTGTAAAATCAAATTATTAAACACAAAAAGTAAACTGCTTATCAACATTACACACGAATATACACTTGATTGAAGGCTAAAATCATTTATCTTTCGTTTTAAAAAACTTTCACAAGAAAAAGTTCATAACTTTGTATCAATGAAATAACACGAATAACGAAGATTACATTGCATCAATTGCACGATTATTTATTTTGTGCACATTATCATTGTCTTTTCAATAAATCTTCACCGGAACACTTGACACATTTTTCTCGCGAAACTTAACAAATTTTCAAACGATATCGTATTCGCGGGTCGCTAATCCCGAAAACTAATAGAGGAAAGATCTTGAGAAATAATATCATGAAGCAAGTCACAAGTCACGAATCATAACGATCTGCGATCAACAAATAAACAATGTGCGAGAAATGAGGGTGGACGACTTTCTTAAAGAAAATTTTATATTTGAAATAAGAGGAAGTATATAAATTTATAACTTTGAGAAAAACATATATTTAAACTTACCGAATTGACAAAGATATTAGTACGTCACTCGATGCATATATTGGTTTTTGCGCGATTGAAATCGGAAAATAGTGAGTCAAAAGTATGAGAGAGAGAGAGAGAAGGCACTTGAGAATGATGACAACGAAGGTACGAACGAGAATGAAAACGTCGAGAATAACGACAAAGGATGACACGACAATAGACAAATGTTGTTATGAGAACAACAACAGGAGATTTCATGCGACTTGGCTTCGAAAATGTTGCACGAAATGCTCCCGATATTTTTCGGTACATCGATGAGGAATAAACGCGAACGCGATGATATCAAGTATGAAAAAGGCTACATCGCGAATTCTCTTGGCCAAACAGGAAACATTAATAGTAATGTGACTTTTGTTAGTTTTCGCTGAGACATAGTAGTAACTTGCTCCTTTTCAAACTTCCGACTCTTCAAGCTCGTTTCGTATAATACGACGCACAGCAAGATGATGACACTGCAGCTGTCTGTCTGACTGCACGTCCGTCCATATACACCCATGCAACGCATGCAACTGCCATCGAGTATTAAGCCGCGTTTTTAACTTACTTTAGAATACATGCATTTGTTCGCTACGCGTTAGTTACACACAAATATATACATTACATAAATTGTATATACTTTTTTTACATTATTCATATTTTTATAATTCACGTATTAAATTTTAACGACAAATTAAATACTAATTAATCAAATAATAATAGAATTTATTAGAATTAATTTATAAATTATAAGTTGAGTATTACTACTAATTTAGTTTGTATGTCATATATTTATATACACAAAATGTATGTGTACAAATATAAATATACTACAATCTTTTCATTACAGAATTCGAACAATAAATCCAAATTAGAATTCTTTTTTTTAAATGCATTTTAAATCAGAATAAGAGGATCTGTTAATTAAATTATGTTTTGTATAAAAATACTTTTTTACTTGTTGTTTAAAAGCTTTAATTGAAAGAAGAATCTCACAAAATACTTTTCAAATAATGAATATTTTATTTTTTGTTATAATTAAAATATACACTGTGTCATGGGTGAAACAGGCGAATAGTAATCAATAGTAACAAAATATTTGTGTTATTTCCTTTAATTTCACAATTTGATCTCTTTATATATATATATTTTTTTTCCACACGCAGCAAATATGGTATACACAGTATACAGATTTAATTTCAAAAGCACAATTAGCTTGGCTTAAAATTTTTTTTAATAAAAGACGGTTCATTTTCCGTGTACATGTGTATTATGAAATTTATTTAAGCCAAACTGTCAATACTTTTGTAACATCTGAGAAAAATTTGAATGTTTAAAGCCTTATCAGCTCTGTGTGTAATATAATTTCGATGTACCTAAAATGTACTAAATGTAGTCCCACAATGCCATATCTACATTTGCTATAATTATTTTGTCATTTTTTAACCTTTCTAGTCCAGGAAATCACAAGATGTATTGGCTGTCAAATTCTCTAGTACTTGTATCATGTCAAATGATACTCTACATATTAACAGTCTTCTTACGATATGAAGAGCAGTCTTTATACACCAGACAGGAACTGTTTGATGCAAATGCAAAACAATGTCATAGTAGTCTAAATTATAGTAATTTATATTTTCATTAGTTTCAATGCCTTAAACATTCTATTAATTCAGTGTTTGCAAAACAGTTTTCATATAACAAGCCATTATTGTTTTTGCCATATTTATACTTGTGATTATGTGACCTAGGAGTACACGAGTGTAGTAATTTTTTTTTTTTAAATCACTGATTGCATTAATCAGACCTTTTGTAGTAATCGAAATATCAAGAAATACGGGAAGAAAGCAAAGAAAATAAAAAAAAAACTAAAATATATAATAACAAAATTGTAAAATTATGAAATTTTGTGCACATTACAGCATTCTTGTTTATTTTATGTGGTTTCAAATATTAGTTAAAAATATTTTGTAACCATCTTCTACCACTCGCGCACTCTTCGCGTATCTACCCAGGACGTTAATATTTTAATTATATTCATCTTGAAATATTTTTATCTTTCTCTTAATTTCTAGTTTATTACATACTAATTCGTATACGTATACAACACTATGTATGTGTACACGTATATGCATAACATACGAAGATACGTATGCTTCTTATGATACCTTATGATTCAGATAAGTTATAGGACTTATTTTAATGTATAAACAATCATAGATGATAAAGATAATACGTATAGGTTACAAATTTATGAAGAAGAAGTACGTTTAATTAGGAGTACAAACCATTGGTCCATGAATGGTAATTCATTTTATATCTATCAATTATTTCTAACTGACAAGTGATTTCTGAACTGAAATTGTTTATCGACAAAGTCCTATTTTAAACGACACAGCATTGCGTTTCTAATAATAAGATTAACACCAAGCATATAATAAACAATACTTTAGTAATGCAACTTAAGATGCTAAAGAATAATTAGAGTATTAAATTATAAGATATACATGTTAGTATTATGAATCATGAATAACAAGAAAACAGAAGTAAATCAATCATTTCAATTTTTTCTTTATATATTGTTTCTCTTTTACACAGAAACAGTTTTTTTTTGTATAAAGTATTCAATTTCAATAAAAATATTGAACATTTTAGTAGCATCATAAATACTTTTTTATGCAATAAATGACAAAATGTGCTTAGATAGAAAAAGACATGATTCTTTTGACTTATTAAGTTACACCAATTATAAATCAATGAAAATTCAATTTCCTTTTAGTAAATGTACATAGATCTATCTAGTATTTTACAGACTCGACATACAAAAATTAGGGAGTTTGGGGCTTTTATATAAGTCTTTCAGTGACTCTATAAGCTCTTTTATCCCAAATTTCCCTAACTCTGTCTCAGACTGTATCCAGACAAAGTTGGTCTACTCCTTACAATATTCTTGCTTTATCACCAAGTTTTGAGTATATAGGATTTATAAACCCATTTTTAATACGGTTGATGTCTCTGAAATTGACGTGGTCCTTGACCATTTCCTCTAGGCTTACCTTGAGCCCCATATCCCATGTTGTCATACCCATCATAACCAGTATAATCATAGTTTGCATACATATCATCATATCCCCCTTGATAGCCATTACAATATTCAGGAATGTAACCATAGCCTCCGCCGTATCCATAGCCATATCCAGGACCCCAAAATCCTTGATTCCTCGGGTCTGGATTAACTTTTACTTTCTTGACGTCCACTTCTTTTCCATTTATTGTTTGTTTAGGTGTTTTAAGTAATTTGTATACAACTTCTTTTGAGTCAAATGTTATGAAACAAAAGCCTTTTCTCTGGTTCTTTACCTTATCAAATGGTGCTTGTAATTCAACAATTGTACCATACTGACCAAAATATGATTTAATGTCTTCATCAGTAATTTCAGGGGTAAGACCACCCACAAAAATTTTACCATGTTGAGGCTTTTTACTCACCCGTTTGGGGTCCACCTATATCAAAACAAATATACTTTATTGAAGAAATAAAGTATAAAAAATGTGCAATAAAATAATTCTTAAATTTAATATTAGGTTTTAGTTCTAAACATGTATGTAACCAACCTTTCTTTTATTGATGTAATGCTCGCCAGAAGCCAAAAGTTTGTCGATCGTTTTGGGATTGGTAAAAACCATAAATGCAAAACCTCGTGAAATACCGGTATAGGGATCAATTTTAACAGAGATACTCTCAATTTCTCCAAATTTACCGAAATGATCCCGTAATTCTTTGTCGGTAGTATTACGCGATAGACCACCGACAAAGAGTTTGCGTTCATCGTCTTTGCCTGGAATTCCGGCGGTAGCTTGCTGCTGTTGCGAATGTTGCTGTTGTGATTGTTGTTGTTGAGACTGATGCTGAGATTGCTGTTGTTGATTTTGTGTCTGTTGGCCGGTACCCTCATTCTGGGCTTGATTCTGGTAACAGTCAACCGCCGCCATCGCGTACCGTTTACAGCTTACCGCGTTAAAATCACGTCAGGAAATACAAAGTGGGTTGGTCGAACCGATGAGATTAGTAAAAGCAACAGTGTATTGCGCACCAGAATAATTTCGGAGCAGTTGGCACGCGTCACAGTCGGTTCTTATGGTGAACCGGTGCCGGCTTACGACCGAAAGAAAGAGAGTCAGCAACAGTTTCCGATTCCCTCTAAGCTTGTATTAACATGACGCTATTCGTTCTTTCTAGTGAGACGCAATTCATCTCACCAATCACAACGACAGATCCAACAGACAAAGCCGGAAATTCCAGTTTATTTCCGGTGATCATTTCATTACTAACTTTAATCAATTTTTTAACAAAGTAGAAAATTGATACTCTCGTCTACTTATATCCTTCTTAAAATTATGTGTTATTTTTATAATGGTTTTGCGTTCATATAACGGATGATTACCGAAAGTCCTTGAACATTGATGAACCTGAACAATACACGAATACCTTTGTTCTTAACCGTGAGATTGGAGTCTTTATTCATTGAGAATCATATGTTCCTAATTCATATTATAAAAATCATATCGTTATGTTTTCCATGTATCAACAACTGTTTTCTTTGTTTCTCATACAGCGATTGATTCAGGTTAGGTTAACATATGTTGTCAAATTGAAAAATTTGGTTTCACATCATAAGAACTCGTTATTCAGCACCTACAAATTATTGCAATATGTATAATTGCTGTACACAGCCGAAATCATTCAATATATTGATGATGCTGCGAAATTGAAATCACTGTACTCGTAGTGCACACATTTCAATGAAATTCGGTATGCTTTTTACTCAATCTTTACTTCTATGTACATATAAAAGTAATAGAACAATTTATACATTTTTTAAATTCAACTAGTATATGAACATTTACTTGAGAATAAGAAAACGAAAGTAGTAACGTATCAAATGCTCGAACTGATTTCGACTTCGATTATTTGATCGCAAATTTTTAATCGTAAGCGATAGAAAAGAGTGATTTCAATGTGTTTTAAATTCTTACTTAAAAATTTAAGAACACGTGGTGCTCTTACTTATTTGTACACTGTTTAAAGTCGCTGCTTTCTCAGTACATATATAAATATAGTCAGACAGAGAAGGTTGTATAAATAAAACGCAGGCCCTCGGCAACCCCGGCTTATCTTTTCTTCGGTCGTACGGTTTAAGAATAGAATAAGGTTCTACGGGTAGACTGACGCGCTGTTAATTATAGAGCACACTTATTTGTACTCACAAAAAAGGTACAAAATCTGTATTGCAAAACGATGCGTATCGAATTTTAAATAATTACGAAATCAAAGTTGATTAATGTTCTCATTTTACGTTGAAAAAAAGCTCATTTTCTTGCACTGTTTTATCTTAGTTTTAGTGACAAAAGTAAGTACTCATAAACTCACTCGATGGCGCCACTAGATTTAATGGATCAAGAAGCGGCTTCATCAAACTATAAATTTTTACCATTTCTTTCAAATTGATTCTTGGTTTCCAAATTTATCATTTAACTATTAGAGTATCAATTAAAAAAGTTTCAATTTATTTGTAACACTAGGATTCTTATATTTTTCACCAGAAATAATGAATGAGTAATGAGATGTAATATATGTCAAACGATAAAAGTTTGAATCTAGTTGTTAATAATTGTTCAAAAAATTATACTGTTAGAAGTTTATTTTAGTCTTAGATATTATCTATATTAGAAAACATTATTATATTCTATCTTCACATTTTCACTCTTAATTGATGGTTATTATTATTAAAATCGTATTTTAATACTTCTGATTATCTTTTTCTAGGATACCTTAACAACTTGTCATACGTTATTAAAATAGCAACAATCTTATTCGTAATCAATTGTATAAATAGACACGTGTATCGCGCAACACAGAGTATACGATTTATTTAATATCTACATACACAAACATTACGAATGTGATATCTCTACGCATAAATTACGCGCAAAGTGAAACGGCATTTTTATTTTACAAATGACATAGTATTACGACTAACGCAACAACTATATAAATGTATTTACGTAACTGTAGTTTTAACTATACAATTAATGATGACAAAATCATTTTTTAATTCAAGCGGTAGCTTTTAAAGGATTTTTCTTTAAACGAATAAATAAATACATATCCTGTCTTCTCATAACTCTTTCTAACTGAGACATTTACACAAGAGGTTAAGTCAATCGTTTTCTTTAAATTGTCCGTAACACACGTTTATCTCTTGTACATCGTCCTACTAAATACATTTCTTCTCTGTTTTTGGTTTTCTATATTCATTCTTCGATGAATCTTGTTCGATCTAGACGGATGAAAAGCGATGGTGAAGGAACGCGGTGCGGCGCGACGCGCTTTTCCACCATCGTACACATAGTCTCCCTGATATGCAAGGGAAGGGGGTGGGGCGTCGCGACGCCAGGCGTCGCTGGTGTCGAACCGGCAGCATATCGTCGAGTCGAACGTGTGTGCTATCGCTATCACCGCCGTGGTCGTTGTCTTCGTCACCATTTTCGAGGGGGTTTTGAAACTTCCTCGAGCGAACCTCGCCCATTTCCCGTCGCCCCTCAAAAGAAGTTTGTGATCAAATTTCATTCAGTATTTTATCGGGTTTTCATCAGATAAATTAACACCCGAGGTTTATGTCGTGCAACGATCGTCGCGAGAAGGAAGTGTGCGCGTAACGACGGGTAGGGATCAGTAGGGTTCGACCAACGTTTGTGTACGAAAACATTTCGGAGTCCGAAAGAAATAGGTTTCGCGAGTTTGTGCCAAGAGGAGAGGTGAAGAACGGAAGGCATAAACTAGGGAGAGAACGAGCAGGTCAGGAAAAAAGAGAAAAAGTGAGCGAGAGGGAGAGAGAGAGAGAGAGCATGGAAAAAAGAGAAAAAGAGAGCGCGAGTGAGAGTGAAAGAGGGAGGGAGAAAAAGAGAGGCGTTTTTTGAATGGTTGATCTGTTTGAAGGAAAGTACGCCGGGAAGATTTTCGCGAGGGTGCGAGCTGGACCGGAGCTGGCTAACCGTAGTATGAGAGAAGAGTGGCACGCAGCGAGAAGGTAAGACACTCGATTGATTTGCCGTCGATGTAGACGACGCCTCCTTTGCACCTAGTTCTAACCTATCCCCGTGAATCCGCGGGAACTAAGGAAAACCCGTTCAGATTGCATTTGGCAGAATTGATTGTCCCGGTATCTTTTTGGATCGTTCGTTTCGCTGGAATCCGCTAGTTTCCCAATCGGGGAGACAAGAAATTCGTCCGATCGGAGTGCACTGTAATCGCGATTGCCGAGGGTTAGTGAAAGCTCCACCGCTAACGCCAGTGCGGGGTGGAGGACCAGGAGGCAGCGGCGGAGTAGGAAGGAGGAGGTGAAGGAGGTGGTGGTGGCGGTGAAGTGGTGAAGCAGGAGAGAGAGAAAAAGAGACGACAAACAGGCGAGCGCGTATATAACTAGGTGCATCATGAATAATACGCACAGCTCGCGAACGAGCACACGCTCGCACGATTCTGCGCTCGTGGTGGTGTGAGGGTGTACAGGAGCCCGTACACGTGTACGTTACATGTATACGCGTATAGCCGCGTACATATAAATATAATCGAACGCACCCAGATATCTATTTATAAGTTTAAACACAAGGCGAAAAGAAGGAGTGGTGGGAATCCCGTAGCGGTGGTAGCGATGCTCGGCCACTGCTAGATACGTGCTCGTGTTACGCGGTTCCTGGTAGTGGTGCTCTCTGCTCTAGTGGTCTCACGGTGGTGCTGCTGCTCGTGTGGTGATGATCCTAGCGATCCTAGTGGTAGCGGTAGTGTGCTAGGCAACGAAACGCGAGGAAGGTGGAAGGATACCTATTAGAAAGTGGGCTTTCGAACCGGGAAAAACGGAACGCAGAACCGACTCGACCAGGGACCAGAAGGGGGAACGGAAGCACAGATCGGCGCGTGGATCGAGAGTGTCGAAAGTGCATTGTACGTACTCGTCGTGGTGTATCGTTTCGTGTAGCGTGAAAGGGGTAGCTAGAGAAGCGGGAGTCGGACGAGCGTGAAGGACCGTCGGAGGAAGAGAAGAGTCGCGAGCGCCGTGAAACAAGGAAGAAAGGACGAAGTGGAAGAAGTGCTGACATTGAGGGATCGCGGTCGCCGCGAGTGTAACGTCAACGCGGATATGACGAGCGGATACGCCCGGCTCACGTGATACGCGACACAATCGCTCCACCGATACCGCGCTCTCTTGTAAGATATGTGGTAAGTCGACAGATCTCCGCGTAATCTTCGGCTGAAGATTCTTCCCTCTGAATGATCGAGTAGAACCGAGCTATCCCGGCGTTTCCTTGCTCCGTCTCGTACGTTCCGTGTCTGAATCTTCACGGCAATGGGTCAGCTCTTACGCGGTGAAACGTATCCGCTTTATTCTTTAACCCTTTGCACTTGAGAGGTGGCCGTTAATCGTTTAATGATACTAACTTCAAAAAGTTTCAAATTCGAAATATTTACTAAGATTCACGTATATTAAACTTCATTTAGTTTAGTTAAGTCTTATATTAAAATTTACATATATGACTATTTAACGTCCGGGTCTGAACTAAAGTCTGGAAATTTGCGAAACTATCGTATGCTAGGATTACGATGTCCCATGAGAGGGGACAACCGGGTGCAAAGGGTTAACACTATTCCTACCACAACCGGTCAAATGACCGTTTTTAAAATTTCGATTAGAATTTAATAGATACACAACGCAATTGAATTGCCTTTAAACTTTGGACTTCTCTTCAAACATACGTATAATACATTTTTCAATATTCACTTCTTTTTTCATTGTTTATTTTCTGAGAAAAATTTGTAGTCTGTTTTATGTGGGAATGTAGGTATATTTCTACCGATACTTTACGTATACCTATTCCTACCGCGACATTCCCACGTAAGACAGGCTACAAATTTTTCTCAGAAAATAAACAATGAAAAAAGAAGCGAATATTGAAAAGTGTATTATACGTATATTTGAGGAAAAGTCTAAAGTTTAAAGGCGATTCAATTATGTTGTGTATATGAAATTCTAATCGAAATTTTAAAAACGGTCATTTGACCGATCGTGGTAGTGTTGATCCTACCCTTAACTCCTTTGGCTTGTGCTGTACGTCCCGAAACGAAGATTATCTTTTAATGGATATTACATGAACTCACTATTAATTTTCATGAGGATAATAAATAATATCGATAAACTCTATAGCGTTCTTAACATTATAACCACCAAGACCGGTCAAAATGATTAATTCGTAATTTTTCACGGAAATTTGGTAAACTTACTGCGATACCTACAACTTTGGAAATTTACCACGACTTTTACTATAAACATTACGGTTTGTTTTCTTCGCGTTAGGTATTTTTTTAATACAATTTTGATCTTGATCTCTTCATCACAAATAAGTGTACATTAACCGTCGGTAGTTATAGCGTTAAAACATTGTATTTTGAATACTAAGACGGTATGATCCAAAAATGATACGAACATGAATAGTAAACGAAAAGAACAGTATGGTGATGCTTTTCTATTGCGTTTAAATGTTTAGCTATTTATATGCGTGCACGAGGGGGTACGTTTGTATACGAGACGATTTGAACAGAGGCAGAAACGTTTCGATTAAAGCGATAGAAAAATGAAAGACAAGAACTGATAATAATGCTAGGTAAAAATTAGAAACGTAAGAAAACTAACAGTAATGCTAGGTAAAAATTAGAAACGTAAAAAAACTAACAATAATGCTAGGTAAAAATTAGAAACTTAAGAAAACTAACAATAATGCTAGATAAAAATTAGAAACGTAAGAAACTAACAATAATGCTAGGTAAAAATTAGAAACTTAAGAAAACTAACAATAATGCTAGATAAAAATTAGAAACGTAAGAAACTAACAATGACATACCAGAAGAATTTATATAATAAGTTTGGGTGTTTTTCGCAGCATACGTAATTTCTACGAATAACTACAAAAAATTGGAAACGTTTACTTAGGCACCGACAATAAATTGCTTGTAAGAATCATACTCTTCCGTTAAACAAACAAGTTACACATCTTTTGTTGTAATATCGTACACTGTACCCACGCACGTTTGATTGAGGTTTTTTGACAAACAGGTTACACATCTTTTGTTGTAATATCGTACACTGTACCCACGTACGTTCGATTCAGTTTTTTGATTAGGCATTAAACATTAACAATAGAATCGATTCGTGAACAGTCGAGGGAGAATGGGTGAAGTCAATAACCGGTGTCTAGAGAGCTAGCTTTTAACGAAATCGATGAGATGGAACTACATATTTGCGTGACTCTTTGACCCTGCTACAGTCTTCGGGTCATGTTTTTGCTTCGCTGAAAAGTTTGATTAATTTTCAGAAAAATCTCAAGAAATTATTCAGTTTTACGCTCAAGATCTACTCTCTAAATTAGGAATATTTGTTTTTCATGAAATTGAAGCGCGATCGTATCGAATTGCTTCTGAATAATTCCGTTTCGATCGCTTGGATTTTCGAGAGCACATCGATGTTAGTAAATCGCCATTGCGTCTCCATTAATTAGCAGAGGGTCGATAAATAAAATTTGCTGAAGCTATGGAAAGTGTCTGACGACAATAGTTAGAAAAAGTCGATGATGCTTCGGCTCCCTTAAAAGCTCGATCGTTAATTCGACTTAAAGAGGGTAACAGCTAAATGTCACTAAAAGGCCAGCATGTTTTTCCTTTATTATCATTCACCCGAAATATCAACGTTGACAATCTTTTCTTTTTCCTCTACCAAACGATCTTTTTACGAAGCCTAGGTCTTCTTAGAAAATTTCCAAACAGGCGTTCTTTTGTGTCGGTGTAGCCAATTTTATCAGCTTCCTTCAGCAGACGAACTTTCGACTGAGAATGTTCTTCTCGTTGGAAAAAAAAAAATAATTGAAACCAACATACGAATTGTCGAGCTTGTTTATTTTTTGTCGGAATGGTCGGTCATGGCAGTCACGAATTTTCTGAACGAATTCTGCATCGATTTTAAAATGCTTGGTTTTTGAACAAACCTTTTTGGACTCATTTCGTTCAATTAGCATATAATTTCTTTTATTACATTGAACTCGTCTTTTTATTATATTTTATTTTACTTTATATATTTTATATTTTATTATATTAGATTACTTGTTTAAATACTGACATTTAGGCACTTATGACTAGATTGCGGATTTTTATGCAAATTCATAATATTATAAATATTGTAAAGGAAATGGAGCTTATAATTTATAATATAATTTACTTCGAATACCTCGTATACTTTTACACATTATGTGTATTCTGTGTTATTCTGCGAATTTGAATTTCCTATAAATGTACAAAAATCCTCATGTCTTCTTAAAATCAATTCCATCGAGCGCGTAATTCTAATCTAAATTATAATTTATAGTATAATTTTCTTCTGATACCTTGAATATTTTTGCACAATATGTGTATTTTATGCTATTCTGCGCATTTGAATTTCCTATAAATGTACAAAAATCCTGATGTTTTCTTAAAGTTGATTACTTTCAACGCATAATTCTAATCTAAATTATAATTTATAGTATAATTTTCTTCTGATACCTTGAATATTTTTGCACAATATGTATATTTTATGCTATTCTGCGCATTTCAATTTCCTGTAAGTGCACAAAAATCCCTATGTCTTCTTAAAATCGATTCCTTCGAGCGCGTAATTCTAATCTAAATTACAATTTATAATATAATTTGCTTCAGATATCTTGTATTCCATTGCACATTATGTATATGTTGTGCTGTTTTGCACATTTCGATTTCCTGTAAGTGCGCAAACATTCCCATGTCATTTTATAATCGATTGCTTCGAGCGCGTAATTCTAATCTAAATTACAATTTATAATATAATTTACTTCAGATATCTTGTATTCTATTGCACATTATGCATATTTTGTGCTATTTTGCACATTTCAATTTCCTGTAAGTGCACAAACATTCCCATGTCTTCTTAAAATCGATTCCTTCGAGCGCGTAATTCTAATCTAAATTACAATTTATAATATAATTTGCTTCAGATATCTTGTATTCTATTGCACATTATGCATATTTTGTGCTATTTTGCACATTTCAATTTCCTGTAAGTGCACAAACATTCCCATGTCTTCTTAAAATCGATTCCTTCGAGCGCGTAATTCTAATCTAAATTACAATTTATAATATAATTTGCTTCAGATATCTTGTATTCTATTGCACATTATGCATATTTTGTGCTATTTTGCACATTTCAATTTCCTGTAAGTGCACAAACATTCCCATGTCTTCTTAAAATTGATTCCTTCGAGCGCGTAATTCTAATCTAAATTATTCCACGTTTGTTATGACTTTAACGTTTCCACCAGAGGAACTCGAAATTCCAACCAACAAGCGTCATCCGTATTTTGCTCCCCGTTTTCGAATTGCTTCGACATTGCTGTGGTAGAAAAGTTCGTGGTCGCATACCCGAGTCTCGATACAGTGGAACACCGTTTACACGAATCTCAATTGTATCAACAAAATTTTAGCAATGCCTGATCAATCGAATACTGAGAGAAAATGTTGGTATCTAGAATCTATGGTAGAGTTTCTCGTACATGAGCTAATAGGAAGATAAAAGCGTCCAGATAAAAGAATTTTCGAATAATAGAACAGTTACCTTTTCTTACAGTGGCTAACGAAGTATTCGAACGGAAGTGTAATTTTGACTTCTGCGTTCTATACTTGGAATAAACACAGATTATATAGAAATATATTTTGCCATATATTAATATACTGTATATAGATTTTAAAGCATAACAAATTTTTGCTTTAGTACAAATTGTTGTTTCAATAGTTTTGAAAATATCAGAAAGCAACGAGTTTTGAGGTAACAATAGTATTCGAACATCTTATAAAACTTAGTTAAAAGAGTAAAATATTATATTTTTTAACAAAATTTAATAGGTAGCTGGACAGTGTGTTTATTCAATAGTATGTTTCAAGCAATTCGACATTTTAAATGTTATTGTTTGTTTATGATCTACGCTTTTCTTTATTTTCGTTTTGAACGATTTTAATATTTTTCTTGGGTATTTAATTTATGTTTTAAAAGTTTTATGGCCGAATCCATTTCATGTAGGTATATGCAATGAACTTGTAAATATAATTTGTATAGAATGCAGAAGTCACAATTTTACTTTCATTCGAATACTTTCGTTAGCCACTGTATACTAAATTTCATTTATTTAAATGGACATTAAGACTGTAAACTGTTCGTTTTGAGTATTCTTGTATCTTGTATCTATTCCACTGTTAAGTTCCATCATTTTTTTGAATAAATAATCAATATTAGATGACACACTGTTCAGATAATAGAATATGTGGGTACAATATTCAGATAATGGCTATTCGTGTTTTCGTATCTTTTCCACTGTTAAGTACAATTATTTTTTTAATAAAGAATTATTATTAGATGACATATTGTTCAGATAATAGAATATCTATGTAGAATATTCAGATAAGGGGAGTTCGTGTATCTTTTATCTTTTCCACTGTTAAGTTCCATCATTTTTTTTAATAAATAATCAATATTAGATGACACACTGTTTAGATAATAGAATATCTAGCTATAATATTCTGATAATGGCTATTCGTCGTATCTTTTATCTTTTCCACTGTTAAGTTCCATCATTTTTGTTAATAAATAATCATTATTAGATGACACACTGTTCAGATAATAGAATATCTGGGTCCAATATTCAGATAATAGCTATTCGTGTTTTTGTATCTTTTCCACTTTTAAGTACCATTATTTTTTAAAATAAAGAATTATTATTAGGTGACACACTGTTCAGATAATAGAATATCTGAGTACAATATTCAAATGATGGGTGTTTGTGTATTTTATATCTTTTCCACTGTTAAGTTCCATTATTTTTTTTTAATAAAAAATTATTATTAGATGACACACTGTTCAGATAATAGAATATCTGGATACAATATTCAAATGATGGGTGTTCGGGTAAGGGAGGTTCCATTGTATTTGCACGAACGTGATTTCCTATTATATGAACAGTGAATTATGGTCGCTGGAGAGAATCAGATGAGCTCGTATCGTATGAACGATCTCGTTATTTAATTCTACTCGTCCCTCGAGAGGTTCGTGAAAATGGAATTCCACTGTACATTGCGTCTTCGAAACGCTGTTGTTTTTTTTTTTGACTCGACCCGATTCTCCGTGGCCCGAAATCGCAGACCAATCCCAGGGAACTTCGAATCGATGCATAATGAGGTTCTACCAAGGATTCCCAGTCAGCATTCCGAGGCATTCCGCCAGGAACGCTGCCTCCTTTTCCGAAGTGTAAATTACCCAGGCGCAGCCGTCACTCTGTTAACCTTACCACTACTAAAGGGTGACCAAACAGTACTCACTTGCGTGTGCTTATTGAATTGCCCCTGGAAGACGAAAATCGCAATTTTAGAAAAACTTCACGCTAGAATTATTGATAAGTAGGTTGTGGATTTTTATGCATTTATGAGAAACTCAAACGCACGAAAATGTGTAGAAAGAATGCCTGTAATATGCAGAAGTATACAAAATTCTGTAAAGTTAGGTGTAAGTTATATATTGGATTGGAGGGAAAGTTCTGTCGTATTTTAACACTAGGTTTACGGGACCCGTCAATTTGACGGATTTCAAACTTCAAAATAAAATATCTCAAAAACTATAGCAGTCATTAAAACCATTTTGCATCGTAAATTAATCATTTCGTCCAAAGAATTTATACACACAATTTTGTTTTCCTAAGCTTTGTACTTTTTGAAATTTCGATGTAGTATACCTATCTCTACGAAACTCGTCAAATTGACGGGCTAGCTTATTTCATAAACAATCCTTATATGTTTGCTTTGTTCGTCAAATCATTCATTCAATAATAAATATAAGAATGAAAGTAAAGTCTTTACTTTCTCCTCCTCCAATTCGTTATCTCAATCTCGTCTCAATAATATAAACTAAAGCGAAATTCTGAGATTCATACGCTTCGACAAAAAACCAACGATCCGAAAGATTATAAGTAGATAAATTTGCGCTGATATCTGAAATATGGAACAAATGTATAAGTAATAGCCAGGCTTGTTATTAATGATTTATTTAAACGTGAAACCTAATATTGTTCAATTCAAATTTAATTTGAATAAATCGAGTTTTTAAAGAAAATACGCATTTTCGTTTACCCGTCAATTTGACGGGTGCTCGTAGAGATAGGTATATAAGAAACGCCCGTAAACATAGTGTTAAATAGGCAGGTAATTTTTCTTGTAAATAAAAAAAACATCTGGTTAGTGAGTCATTGGGAATTCTTTTTGTTTTTTTTCCTGCTGTATAATATAAAAGGAGTCCTTTTTTACCGTTCATCATTTACTTGTGATGTTTAAAGTGAAAAACATGTCAGTAGATAAAGTGCATTTACGACACTGCATTTTGTATGAATTCCAAAAAGGAAGCAACGCATCGGTTGCATGTAAAAATTTATGTGCGGTATTTGGAAAAGATATTGTAAATGTTCGTACTTGTCAAAGATGGTTTAGCAAATTTCGTTCCGGGGATCTGAGCCTCTAAGAAAGTGATCGATCTGGACGACCATCCAAGATCGATAATGATGTTTTGCGATCCATGTTGGAAAATAATCCACATTTAACAAGTCGAGAAATTGCAGAAGAGTTTGGAATTCATCATACAACTGTTGGAGATCACATTAAATCTCTTGGGTTTGTGTTAAAGCAAAGTGTTTGGGTTCCACATGAATTAACGGAAACGGAAAACACGACAGAACTTTCTCTCCAACCCAATAATTTAACTAGTGGAACGAATCTCTATCTAAATTCCATTCCTTTACTTATCCGTACAAAGAGTTGAATTTCCATAAAGATTCTATAGTCTGTCGATAAATGAAGCATCAATCGTAACAAAAATCGTTTGAAAAAGTACTTCATGTGAGAAAAACATATCTTTATTTATACTTTTTCACAAGAAATCGTGTAAATTTCCAAAAGTGTACCGTAATAAGCTTATACAACTTTTGTGAAAAATTATAGATCGATCATTTTAACCATATTGGTAGTTTTAATATTAATATTACAGTAATTCATTTAAAAAAATATCATTTCTAAAATTTATCCTAAGTATTATGCAGAATAAAACTAATTTCGTTGCAATTATAATTAATTATAATAACTATGAATATTGTTTGTTCGTCATTGATACGCTGTGCGATACATTATTTGAAATCAACTCAGATGAAGTGCCTAAAGAAATATTAACTTCAATAGATTCCTTCAATGTTGAGTCAGAAAAATTCTTGGATTTGAATAACCTTAAGTTTAAGTTTAATAGTTTTATTATTGAATTTGACTTCCTTCATGTTTCTTCCTAATGTATAACGCGCATGTTCTTATTTTATCAAATTTTAACTTTTTTGTATAGATAACGCACGCGTTATCTATCGAAAAGTACGGTAATTAAAATCTGAAAATTTGCGAAACTATCATTTGGCCACTAACAGTCGCATCTCGAGCACAAAGGGTTAAGTCACGATAGTGCATACAACGATTAATAGAAAAGAGTAGGTCCATAAAATGTATCACGAGTTTGACTCGTGTTTCTTACGTTTGAATCGCAAAATGTATCACGAGTCTCACACGATGTTACCACATTGCGTACGGCGCTCCCAGGGCCCGAATATTTTTGTGCGCCCTAGAAACATTTTATACCGGTGTTTCCCAACGTGGGGCTCGCGCCCCACAAGGGGGCAATTCGAAAATGGACTCTATATATGTTTTGAAATTTTACTTACTGTGTTTTGTTAACAATTTCATAGTGATTTCTTCCTAGAACCTATCATTTATGTTTTTTAAGTGAACAAATCAATTTTTTAATGTTAAAAATTATGTATGTTACATAGGGGGGGAGGGCATAAAAACTTTAGAAAGGTTAAGGTGGGGCATGGCACAAAAAAGGTTGGGAAACACTGCTTTATACGATGCATATATTAACTTTTTTAATTCGTATTTGGTAGCAGATATTCACACAAAGTATTCTGAAATATTACTATATATTTTTCATACTTCTTTTACATTTTTTACTTTTTTAAAAATTTTAATTATTTATTTTACAAGTTTGAATAATCTTAAAATAAAACTGAAAATATACATGATTTTTAAAAAGCTGTTACCTTACCAATTAAAACGCGAATTTTGAAGCAATAAAATGCTGTACAACAGTAAAACACTTTATAAGGTATCATGCACACAGACACAGTGCTACCAATGTAATGACTATACTGACCGACTGATTTTTACGCGCTCAGAATGTTGACATTCATTTTTTTTCGCCAACCATTTGTTAAGGGAATACACAAGACTTCGTTACGTTGGTAACGTAACAAGAAAGTTTATTTTTAGTTCCTTAAATCGTCGATTGAGCCGAAGAAACCTGAGAACGAGATATCTCGTCTCCCGGCCACAACGTTCGGATTGCTAAAGACGAGATATCTCGTCTCCCGTACGCAATGTGTTACCAGTGCAAGGGATTAAACGCGACCTGGTATCATTTTACAATTCGCACTAAATCGAATATCGTATTGTTTGAACCGATATTAACTGTTTGCTCTCGAGAGGCAACTGCGTCAATCATTAAATGATAGTTTCGCTCATTTTCAGGCGCAAACAGTTAGATGGTCACAAATTTACACGTGAATTTTAGTATGCTACTTAATTAAACTAAATGATAGTTTCGCTCATTTTCAGGCGCAGAGGGTTAGATAGTCACAAATTTACATGTAAATTTTAGTATTCTACTTAACTAAACTAAATGATAGTTTTGCTAATTTTCAGGCGCAAAGAGTTAGATAGTCACAAATTTACACGTGAATTTTAGAATTCTACTTAACTAAAATAAATGATAGTTTCGCTAATTTTCAGACGCAAACAGTTAGATGGTCACAAATTTACACGTGAATTTTAGAATTCTACTTAACTAAAATAAATGATAGTTTCGCTAATTTTCAGACGCAAACAGTTAGATGGTCACAAATTTACACGTGAATTTTAGTATGCTACTTAATTAAACTAAATTATAGCTTCGCTCATTTTCAGACGCAAACAGTTAGATAGTCACAAATTTACACGTGAATTTTAGTATGCTACTTAACTAAACTAAATGATAGTTTCGCTAATTTTCAGACGCAAAGGGTTAGATAGTCACAAATTTATACGTGAATTTTAGTATGCTACTTAACTAAACTAAATGATAGTTTCGCTAATTTTCAGACGCAAAGAGTTAGATAGTCACAAATTTATATGGGAATTTTAGTATGTTACTTAACTAAACTAAATGATAGTTTCGCTCATTTGCAGACGCAGAGAGTTAGATAGTCACAAATTTACACGTGAATTTTAGAATGTTACGTAACTAAACTAAATGCACTTTAATACAAGCGAATCTTAGCAAACAATGTCTGAAGTTAGTATTATTGGCCGAATAATAGTCACCTCTCGAGTGCAAAGGGTCAATCGATAATCTATCTGTACATCAGTTGAAATGATTGAATTCGAGGTAAACTCGAGCTACATGTAGGGTACGCATATCTGTCCTATAGATTAGAACAGTCATCTGCGTACTGACTATTTATTGCCAGCGTCGTACTGAGTCGTCGAGCCGGCAAACCGAAATGGCCCCTGGGTATTTTCTCGATTTCCCCCGGCGTCCTTATTTTATAGTTTTCATGTCGTGTCCCTTTTCGGTGGTAGCCAAAAAGCGAACACCCAAAGGTAATTAACGGCTAGCCACCTTTGCAAGCACTTCTGCAGTTCTCGTCGGGTAATTCCGATTACATCTCTCAGAGAAGTTTTGTTTTTCTAACTAGTAATAAACATAGCTTATCTTTTGTTAGTGATAGAGTATCGATCATAGCCGTCGATATCGATAGTTAGTAAGGTGTTTTTGTTTTATTTTGTTTTCCCTTTCTCTACCAAAAATATGTGACCGAAGTTAGTCAGCAAAGAGCTCGCGACGCGTACGAACGTTAGAATGTAATTATATCTATTAAGATCATTTAAATATTAATAAACAGTAAAATATATATATCGTCTAGTGGTTTATTCCACCAGCCTTTTCTTCACCCCATAAAACCTAACAGTTAGTACTAGTGTTTTAACGTCAGTTCACAAACACATCCCTAAATCTTAAACACTTTACCGGTAATACTTTCTTTCTTAACGATCCAGGTGCTCTTCGACGATTCATTAGAACTTATTGTTGTAACAGCCCCGATGAAACAGTCGTTTTCGAACGATATTGCGATGGACGGCGAGACAATGATGAGTTGGGGAAGTTGCGTGACAATTTCACCCTGCCCAGTGCACACGTTTATTATCTCTTGGGATTAATAGCTAGGAACATTAGAAGATAGCAAATGAGCTCACGAGGTCACGTATCAGGAACATGTTCCCGCTAACGAACGGTTTAACTATCATCGTCATTGTTTGTGGGTCGATTTAGCTGCGAGATCGGTATGTCGTTCTCGAAAACTTGTCGACTTTAATGATTCGTCTTTTGCAGCGAAAGTTTGCTCTTCATAAGGAGGTTGTAAAATTGAAACGACAGAGTTGAGTTGTTACACTTTAACACGTTCTCTGCCAAGTTGCTTTTTTTACCAAATGTCATTCTGACTGTTTGTGAACTGAGAAAGCATTTTTTGGTATCGGTAACTATTAACATAATACAGAATATCGCTAAACATCATTAAACAACATTTAATAACAGTATCAGTAACTATTTTTATCTTTTTATTTCTTAATGAGAAAAATTCATTTGACATAGAAATGAGTTTTAACGTGTACCGAAAACAGTACACGTGACTAGTGTTGCATTTCCGGCGGAAAGAAATAACGTAACAAAATTTTATGGGGTTTTAGCCCTTTCGCTTCGAACGCTGCTTATAGGCGGTATCCAAATGTACTTTGTATTTTAATAATTTTGTATTTTAATAATTTCATATTTTAATAATTTTGTATTTTAATAATTTTATATTTGAATAATTTTGTATTTCAATAATTTTATATTTTAATAATTTTGTATTTTAATAATTTTATATTTGAATAATTTTGTATTTCAATAATTTTATATTTTAATAATTTTGTATTTTAATAATTTTATATTTTAATAATTTTGTAAGTCTTTTCATATTTAAAATTGTAAATATACTTGTTAGATTAGAGCAATGATTCTTTTATTCAGCACAGTTGTTATTTCAGACTTTGAAAAAGGTATATACAGAAGCCATGCGTACTGTGCATATTTCTGTCGCGCATTTCCGTTCAGTGACGGTACTCCGGCGGACTGGACAGCCGAAGCGAAAGGGTTAAGTTTATTCTTCAGCGAGATATTGGGGGACTGCCGTAGACTGAACTCTCTGTTCCGCGGTCTGGATTATGGTTTTTTTAAATATGTGGAAAAATGAAGTGGTAGGGATGAGGTAGGACGAAGAAAATTTAGAGTCCAAGGGGTACGGATGAGTTAGGGACCAAAGGACATGGATGAGTGACTAGGAAGCGAGGATTCAAGCAGCACAATGTTTGGTAGAGGATGACTATTGGATGGATAGCTGTTGCGATAGGATAGTTGATAGGAAGGAAAATGATAGGAATCCAACACAAGAAACGTGTTAATGCTTAGGCTTGTACTCTCCTTGCGCTTGTCTTCGTACTTGTATTCGTTTGCCAGAAATTGTCCAGTATTTGTACAAAAAAGTTGCGACTAGCCCTAATCAATCACAGTGGTTTAACCCTTTCGCTACTACGGGCGACTATAGTCGCCTTCCATAAGATGCCATTGAGGTACTACGGGCGACTATAGTCGCTCTCTGTAAAATACCGCGTATTGCACATACGGTTCTCGAATTGTAATTAAAAGTGTGCATGTTAAAACATTATAAATACCCTGTTTTGAGAAAAGTTTTTTTTTTCGAAAACACCGTTTCAAAGCAACTCAGGTTGTAGTTAACCGTGCAGTTTTGTCGCGGCACGCCGCGGCGGTTCGTTCAGCGAGAGTATCGCGGCGGAGAATCCACTCGTAGCGAAAGGGTTAACACGTTGAATACTATGGGGGTCACCGGTGACCGGCACGCTAAAATTGATAGAAATACATAATTTAGAAAAATGTCAATACTTATCAATTTTTCATTATTATCATCGTTAATGCCATGCTGTAAAGAAATTAATGTAGTAAAAAATATCTAAAAGTAGTTACACTTATTTGTGGTAGGTAATATTTCAACAGTGTATGTATCGTATAATAGAAAATTCATCGTGGCGCCACAAGCAAACCTTGTAAAACTGGCGTGGCATTCAACGTGTTAAAATATTGTAGGAAGGGAGGGCTGGCCAGCGATTCTCTTTTACCGAGTACGCGCGGCTTAGGCAAGTATATTCTTAAACCTTTCGCTACGGAGCGCTTGTGACAAAATGTGATAGCTATGAGCGGAGCACATTATTGAGTAGTTGACACTGAGGTACGGAATGCTTCGAAGTAAGTAGCAGTCGTTTCTTGTTCTCCAAATTTTACAATGATATTTATTATATTTAGTAATATGATTTTACTTTCTAAAATATAAAAATTTATAATCATAATTTATTTTTTTAAATATCATATCATAATGCTCATATAATATTTTTTAATACAATATAAAGAAATTACTAAAGTATTTAAAGTCAAACACAATATTAATAATCAACTTTGGTATGATAAAGTTCAAAGCATGGAACCACGCATAAGCCAACATCACATTGTGAGCAATAGTACCTCGACTCATGTCTTTTTCTGCGTTTATTGTAAACGACACATTTTCGAACTTGATTTTTGTCTTCTCGGTAATGTTTTATTTCATGATAGTCAACTGTTTGAGGCATGCAGCTTTGCTAGATACTCGATTAACTAAAGTATCTCGTGTAAAGTATGAAATAAAAGTACATATGGTATGAACGTATATGTACGCTCTTCGTACCTCAGCACCTACTTTTCCAGAGCCGACGAAGCACGGAGAAAATTGAAGAGGTAACTCTAAGCAACATTCTAAGACGAAAATCAAGAGTAACAATATTGCGTTTAACGCTTCGTTTATTAGTTATAAGCAACTAAAGGAACGGGCTATTCTACGCCTGAGAGCAGGCAAATTGGCAACACGGTAGATAATATCAGTGAGTATGCAGTGCTGCTTCGTCGTAACTACGTGCGGAATATGGCTTATCTCTGAACAGCTACAGAAATGCACGAGGCAAAGACTGAGCATCACTATGTAGTCATTGACGTTACCTACCGGGTTGCCCCATTTGCCTGCTTTTAGGGGTGAAATAGCCCTTTTTTTAAGTTGCTTATAACTAATAAACAAAGCGTCAATCGCAAGATTGTTACTCTTGATTTTCGTCTTAGAATGTTGCTTAGAGTTACCTCTTCAATTTTCTTATTGCTTCGTCCG
>JAOPTO010000618.1:357042-397601 GCA_033822845.1 Tetrapedia diversipes | reverse complement strand
TGTAAAGGAAGTAAGAACGTCGTAGTTGCTTAGTTGAAAAGTGGTTTATATCGTTACTATTAAACTCTTTAAAAAATATATTAATTCTAGTCTAAGCACTTCATTTTATTTTATTTTATTCACACCTGAGCCCTATCATCTCAATCTACTAAATAAATAAAAGTAGAATTTCCTATATTATATAGTTATTCATAAAAAGAAACACAGAAGAGTTACTCTCAATACAAAAGCCTGAACCTACAGCACATTTGCTTATAGTCTGTTATAAGCAGACTGATTGCAAATATCCTTGGAATCATAATAAAAAAAAATATATATACACAGTTATTGTCGTGCTATTTCTTATTAATTAATTCATTTATTTTCTTTGACTGATTAATCTTAAACTTTTGTCCGCTACTGTAAATTTGTACGAGGCTCGTTGGCCTGTTTGTTTTCCTCTTTTGTCCCAGCGAACGAAGAACGCGGACTAATATGTTTTCGCCTATCGAGACGCCATTACACGGTATCACTGCAAAATCACCGTTTATTACCAGACACATCATTCGCCGGGCTTATGGTCGCCCCTCGTCGTTCGTTCTTTACGGTAAACCGGCGACTCTCTGTCAGCTCTATGATTTAAACCGGTTGAATCCTCGTCGTTTCCAGCGCTACCGTAAAGAACGCCGCGTGTCGTACGTTTCAGAGCACGAGAAGAGGTTTCGTAAGGATACGTCGAACGAGAAATTAAATTAGCGAACGAGGCAAGATGAAATATTAGAATTACGGGATGCTGGAATAAAATGTGAGCACTCGATAATTTGAGAGGACTTCATTCAACATTTGTAAGAAATTAAATGAACGATAGTAAGTTGTTAAACAGCAGTGACTTATTGAAGTTGTAAAATGATGAAGATATGGAAAGTTATTTGCACGAAGATTTAAGGTTCAACTTCTCTAGATGATAGTTTTGACATTTTGAATTAGCGATCAAAGGTTTGGGAATTTTCTTGAATTTTTGATAATTAATTACTTATTTACTTTTTTGTATTATATTTTTAGATATGTTCTTTTGTATTTTATAAATAGTTTGTAATTAACGCTGCTATTATCTGGACCGTATCATTTGTACTTCAGAGACAACATACAATTTATATAATTAATATTGTTGATTGTATGCAAGGAAATGAATATTTACTCATGTTTTATCTATTCGAAGATATAAGATTTCGAGTTATGTAGATCTGAGGAAAATAATTAGGCTAATATGTTATTCATTGTTTATATTTTATTAACTTATTTATAGTTATGTATTTAAGAAGCACCTCAGTCTTATTCAAATAAAAATGGTATTAAAAATAAAGAAATTGGTTTTAAACGTATAAATAAGTTATATTTCGCAAAAGTAAATCCTCTCTATCATTAACGGTAAAACTTACTTAATTTTAATTTGTATAAATTACATAATACAATATAAAACATCCGTGATCTTGAGTAGGCTAATTATTATTAATTATTTCAGAAACTTTCTGCTTGTTTGTTTATTAATTTTCAATTTACCAAGTTTTCTTACAATTGTCAGCCACAATACAATACCTTACTGTCTCTTTGCTAACTCTAATTTTCTTATACAACCATTCTTCAGATCATAGAAACCAAATTCAGTTAAACCAATTTTAGTTACAAAACTAATGTTTTTTTTTTAAATTAAAGAAGGCAATTAAGTAGCACATCAATTATTTTTTAAAGTAAGTTTCGAAACTGTAATGTGTTTTATTTGTCAGGAAAAGATCTACTAGTGAGGTATGATTTGTAATAAAAATTCCTCTTTGCTTGCATTGTTGGATCAGTTTTCACTATCTAATTCATGAGTGATAAAAGTATTATCCTTTTCATCTTCACTATTACCCAATAATACGAGGTCGATAATACTCTTGCTGTTTATTTCAAACTTAAAAAATATTGAAATAAATACTAGACGTATGGAAAACCTTTAGTCCTTTTTTAATTTTCTTGTATTTATGTATAATAGAAGCATTACAAATAAATCTTTGAAGTATTTTCCATCAATATTGTACTTCTGATGCTTAAGTTTATAAATATCTAAGAAGCTTGAAAATTATTTGAATTTAAAATAATTATACCGAAATACCGAAGAAAGGTTTAAAATTTCTACGCATTCCTAATATTTACAAATATAATTATATACAACTATCGAATTTATTCCAGAATGAATTTTCACAAAGACTTGGACCCATATGACAATTTCTAAATATCAAACTTGAAAATGTACATGGCAATAAATAATTTTCTAATAATTGTGTACTCACAGGAGATAGTTATAAATATTTAAGAAGGTTGAAAATTATTTGAATTTAAAATAATTATACCGAAATACCGAAGAAAGGTTTAAAATTTCTACGCATACCTAATATTTACAAATACAATTATATACAACTATCGAATTTATTCCAGAATGAATTTTCACAAAGACTTGGACCCATATGACAATTTCTAAATATCAAACTTGAAATTGTACATGGCAATAAATAATTTTCTAATAATTATGTACTCACAGGAGATAGTTATAAATATTTAAGAAGGTTGAAAATTATTTGAATTTAAAATAATTATACCGAAATACCGAAGAAAGGTTTTAAATTTCTACGCATACCTAATATTTACAAATATAATTATATACAACTATCGAATTTATTCCAGAATGAATTGTCACAGAGACTTGGACCCATATGACAATTTCTAAATATCAAACTTGAAATTGTACATGGCAATAAATAATTTTCTAATAATTATGTACTTACAGGAGGTGGTTGCGATTAAAAATTTGTGGGTTCCCTTTCCCTCTTAGCAGTTTTAGAGTTAAGAGACGTGGTTGGTTGAAGTTCTAGCGTTCGCGAGCGTGTCAGAACAATCTTCCTTGGGAGTACGTGTGAAAAGTAAGAAAGGGTGGGTAGGCAGGGGGGAAGGCAGAGGCAAAGGGCTGTAAATTATAACTCCACTGTGAGGAGTCGAACCCAGAGCCTAACCTCAGCCAGACTCGTAAAAATATCTCTCTCCTTCGTGGCCGACACCCGAGCACAGCTCACGACTCCCTGTGGAACCGGAACCGCGAAAGCTTTCGGCCATCATCGGCCTCCGTTCGCGCGCTTCCGACGTAATTTCGGCCTTTTGCTATCACCTATATTAGTCTGATCGAAATAATGCCCTGGTAGAAATCAATGTATTGATGTTGGATTAGTTCTCGAAATGTTAATCAAGAAGATATTGAATTTATATGGCACTCAACATTTGGCGAATTAATATTTACATCTTACTCGTGTATACAAATTGTACATTAGAATTATGGACAGTAAAAGAAAGGGGATATGTATTTTTGATTTTAGTGGGCGAACGTTGATTTTTTAAAACTCCTGCTACTTCTCTAGAAGGTTGGTAATAAAATAAGGAGAATTGTTTATTTTGTTTCGTTAAATTAATCGTACTGAATATTTCTTATTCGATAGAAATTGTTCGGTGGAGTAATAGTGGTTAGGTTATTAATATATTTCGGAACGACATAAGTAAAACTATAAGAAATAATACAATTTGGTTTTAATGGAAAGTGTTGTCTAACTTCAAACGTTTGCACGAAGATATTTCAACCGGAAGTCCTTAAAATTGAATCTTATTTTCTTACATGAATATTATTTCATCTGTTTTATTTATTTTTCAATTTAGAATTGCAAAGAAATAATTTTATCAATGA
Organism: Tetrapedia diversipes; assembly: GCA_033822845.1. NCBI lineage: Eukaryota > Metazoa > Arthropoda > Insecta > Hymenoptera > Apidae > Tetrapedia > Tetrapedia diversipes. The sequence continues at coordinate 393,856 of JAOPTO010000618.1, read as the reverse complement.
ATGTTGCAATAAATTAACTATTGATCAGTAAATTTACAAATATTGGTCTATTAACGTTCAACAGAGATTTAATCTTTATATTGTGTAATACATTTATTTAATAGATATATTATATATAAAGTTCATAGTTAGATACGTATAACACATCTATCCTCCATTTTATACCTAAACACATTCAAAAAAGCACAATCTTTCACCCACATCTAGCCATTACGATTAATACCAAACTTCTCTTTCACAATCCCGCAATTCCAATCCAAAAGGATCAGAAAATTTTATTCAAATTTTAACAAATCCAGGGTATCTCATATCAACCAATATTCCTATCCATCACACCTCATTAGATACTTCGTCTACTATACACCAACTAATGTATTTGCACTGTTGACATACACATCAATGGGCATATTGCTTATAATCCCATTTGGGGTTAAATAGCGTAAATAAAAAAAGAAAAGATTAAAAAGCCTCAAAAATCACTTTAACCGTAATCACGGTAAGACCCGCTATCCAGAGAACCGATCCACGCCATCCTCGATTCTCGGATAGGCAGTTTTTACCGACCTGTAAATCAAAGCTGCGTCCCTCCCGACCGCCCCCGCGCGGCCACCCCGTCCCCCACGTCCTACCCAGGTCGGTGTCCAGGTCTAAGTAATAATTTCGAATTAAACGTTCGAAGTAATGTAATAAAGTCGTTCGTGGGGATAAATTTAGTGCGGTCCCGGCGTGGCCGCGGCCACGGTGGCGACGGCGATGCTCGCTGCGATCGCGCGGTGCGTGGACCGGGTCAACGGAGCCCCGGGACGGATACCGCGGCCATGTAGGTAGGTGTTGGACACCCAGCGGGGTATATACACCGGGAGTGGGCGGCCCCGTTGCACACGTTGCAGAAGGATCCTGACAGAGCGCGACAGAAAAGAAGAACGAACGGGCCCGCGGCTGCGGAGAGGGACGGACAGAACGGGGACACGGGGCGAGAGAAAGGGGGAGGGAAACCAAGAGAGAGAGAGAAGAAGAGAGAGTAGAGGTCCAGAGAAAAAGAGTGGCTGTGTTATAGCACCAGAGAAGTCTGGTATCTGTATTTGTAGATACCGAAGCCCCAACGGTGAGCCGGAGGAAAAAGAATGGGAGAGAAAAAGGGAAGCGAACGGAAGGGGGGGAGGGAGAAGGAGAGAATCCGGCCGAAGCGGAGGCCCCCGAACCCTCCCGACACCCACACACAACGACGCCAAGCAACCGGCCATAACAATAAATAACTCTATCCTTCCATGTGTTACCGCAGGATTCCTCCTCGCGGTAGAACCGCGCCCTCTCCTCCCTTCGAGGAAGTCGCGTACCACCGTATTGCCACCACTTCCATTGCCCGCGAGGAGGTTCCCCTTGGTCCAGCTCTGTCTCCTCCTGCTGCTGTTGCTACTCTCTCTCTGTACACCTTCACCCTCCTCCTTGCCGGCTCTGTCTCCTTTCGTTGCCCCCCTTCGTTGCGCCTTCTGTTATCCCTCGTTGTGTCCCATCGGTGTTTCGCTTTAATCGAGAGTTACCTTTCGCGCGGCGAAGTGTGCGGCTTATGACCGGATACACACTCCCGATTCAGATGTTGCCGCGGCTCCTCCCGACAACGTAGGCACGGCGCGATAAAACCACGTGCCGGCCGATCGCGTCGTGGAGCAACGACAATGGTTTCGAGAAGATTTGGTAACACGCTCCGTGTGTCATGCGATAAATTCTGAGACCTAGGCTCGGGCGCGACCAGCCACGGGTATCTGGGGTATTTATGCGCGAGAGAATTTGATTCTGGAACAGGATCGATGTTCGGGAAGCTTGTGGGTCATGGAATTCGAAATTCCCGGTAACAACGCGTGCGACAATTGTGTGAGAGTGAGAGACAGAACGTGCCGTGGTGGAAAGCGTTATGTTACTTCCAGAGACAGTCGCGGATTGTCCATAGTGAGAAACATAGAGTATAAGATATATGTGTATTTTACCGCATTTAACCCTTTCGCTACTATGGACGACTAAAGTCGCTCTCCATAAGATGCCACTGAAGTACTCTCCATAAATAGGAAAATTGTCTAAGTAGAAAAATGCTCTCCATAAAATGTGGAACATGGAGTATAAGACATATATATGTATTTTACTACATTTAACCCTTTTGCTACTATGGACGATTATAGTTGTTCTCTATAAGATGCCACTGAAGTACTCTCCATAAATAGGAAAATTGTCTAAGTAGAAAAATGCTCTCCATAAACTGTGGCACATAGAGTATAAGATATATGTGTATTTTACCACATTTAACCCTTTCGCTACTATGGACGATTATAGTTGCTCTCTATAAGATACCACTGAAGTACTCTCCATAAATAGAAAAATTGTCTAAGTAAAAAAATACTCTCCATAAAATGTGGAACATGGAGTATAAGATATATATATGTATGTCACCGTATTTAACCCTTTCGCTACTATGGACGATTGTAGTTGCTCTCCATAAGATGCCACTGAAGTATTCTTCATAAGTAGGAAAATTGTCTAAGTAGAAAAATGCTCTCCATACAATGTGGAACATGGAGTATAAGATATATATGTATTTTACCACATTTAACCCTTTTGCTACTATGGACGATTATAGTTGTTCTCCATAAGATGCCACTGAAGTACTCTCCATAAGTAGAAAAATTGTCTAAGTAGAAAAATGCTCTCCATAAAATGTGGAACATGGAGTATAAGATATATATGTATTTTACCACATTTAACCCTTTTGCTACTATGGACGATTATAGTTGTTCTCCATAAGATGCCACTGAAGTACTCTCCATAAGTAGAAAAATTGTCTAAGTAGAAAAATGCTTTCCATAAAATGTGGCACATAGAGTATAAGATATATGTGTATTTCACTGTATTTAACCCTTTTGCTACTATGGACGACTATAGTCGCTCTCCATAAGATGCCACTGAAGTACTCTCCATAAATAGGAAAATTGTCTAAGTATAAAAATGCTCTCCATAAAATGTGGCGTATTGCACATACGACGAGCGTATGCAGTTATGCGGTTCTTTAACTGTAATTAAAAGTGTGCATGTTAAGACGTCATGAATACTCTGTTTTGAGAAAAGTTCCTTTTATTTTAAAACAACGTCAAAACAGCTCAGGTTGTGAGCCATACAGTTTGTCGCAGAGCATCACAGCGGTCCGTTCAGCGGGAGTATTGCGGCGGAGAACCTAGCTGTAGCGAAAGGGTTAAATATAATTGTCTTTTTGTTATTTGCATCATTGTTCCCCGTGCTATTACAGATATCACAGACAAATATCGAAGATTGTTTGTGAGGTGGTGAATACCAGAAATTGGTAATTAACAGTAGATTTACGGAGATTTCTTGTATATCTATTTCTAATATACATATATTAAGGAATAAGTATACATGAAAAAGAATTTAAAATTGCAGAACTTAGAGGGAAATAGATTTGGGTATATTTGTATTGTTCCATCAATAAAATTCAGCAAAAATTGCTAGGACTAATAGTAATTATTTTTGCAAATTTTACTCATGAAGTCCAAAACCCGTCAAATCGACGGGTCTCATAAACCTAGTTAATTGCTAGTTATTTCATGTACAGGTGATGTGCGAGATAAGGTATTTAACCTATTAACTTTTAGCTGATCGCACGGTGTCACACTTAACCGAATATTTTTCATTGGGTATTAAGAATTGATTAAAAATTATACTTTGGAAAAGCAGAAAATGCAGTTGTCGAACTGTGAAAAACACTAGTTCAAGACTAACTAATAACAAAAGTAAACAGAATCAATCACAGCACCTTTGTTGTTGAAAAAATGGAAGATCTTCTTAAGAAGGATATCTACATATATTCTGGGAGTTTCTGAAAAAATATCAGGAAGATAATCTTTATTTAGTATTACCCTCTGTCCTGGCAATTGCACAATAGAACAGTAATTTAATGGTATTCGTATTTGAAGATTCTAAGATTTTTACCTGTAATATATTTGAAACAGCATTTATGACACCTATTCTTATACTCCTTATTTTCCTTTTAACTCAAACAAATGATGCGTTATTAACGTAAATTTATTGAAACGCTATCATATTCCATATAATACAATTAAAATTGAATGTATGCTACAATTAAGTCATAAATCAGATTAAGGCTGTACATTTACCGAATAATGCACGTATTTATTCGACAATTTAGTAAAGTGTGCGCTGAAATATGTAATATTTATACTATACCAATCGCATATATTCCTTACCCTACAGTAAAAATAAAAAAACATACCAGAAAATGCATTATCAATTTTATTTAAACAAACGGTTCCTCAATTTTATTTAAAAACCCATAAATATTCTGTAATAATCAAGACACACCAATAAAGCTAGTCCAACATGAACGTCAACAAATTTTCATCGACCCACAATGTCCCATAGAAAAATTTGTTCCCAACACACTTTTGCGAAACACACCTACCGAAGGTACACATCTACCAGCAAACCTGTGAACACTTTTATCGTACATCAAAATCAGCGAACGCTTAACACCACGTCCCTCTGGTTCACGCTTCGACAGTGTTCACATCTGCTGCACGACGTCACGTGACCGTTCCTGTGTCTCATTCAAACGGATCGGTGGTCCCCTCGAGAGAGCTCGTACAGTTTCGCGACACCCCGACGTGGCCCCTCCGACGTTCCAGCCATCGACGACCGTCCTCGTCGTTCCAATTAACCCGTTCGGGTGTCATCATTACACAATTCTCTTGACGCGATCACCGTGAAGCGCTCGATCGCGTGGATACCGTGAGAGACCCGTCGAGGAGGACTCGAGCAGCCGGAGGCGGGAGCTGGTTGGGCCTCGTGATGGCTTTAACTAGATCGAGCGGCAGCCTGGCGAGAACTAGGTAGTTGAAACTTTTTGCGCGCGGCTAGTTTCTTCCGTGGTTCCCCCCCTCTTTTCGTCTGCTATGTCTTCCCCTGGGCCTAACCGTGGCGATGCCGACGAGAGCGGCGAGAATCTGACGACCGGCTCGGGCTACGAGCGTTGTCGAGCAACGGCGGTGGACGAGGGGGGAACAGGGGGATGAAGGGAACGGAGGGAAAAAAGAATCAAACGGCAATAAAGCGAGAGGAGATAGGCGATCCAAGGATTCGCCAAGGATCCCAGACAGCTTGGAGTCTTAGCAGTGTGCCGGCCGCGGACCCCGGGCTCCGATTTCTTTCGCGCGACGATAAATTCGCCTCCAATCAAAATTCCCATTACCAGACAGCGAAACACGCTGGGATGCCACGCGGTCGCCGAGGACGATATCGAAAGGGGTTCGACGACGTTTCTGCGGTGGTCCTTTTGGAGAACGGTGCAAGAATTTTTGCCGAAGCTGTGAAAATCGTCGAACGATCGTCAAACTACAGTTTAACCTAAAGTTTAACTTTAATTTTTTAAACTACAAGTTTAAGACCAACAGGTTAGAAACAATAAAGTAATTTGTGTATGAGTAACTTAGTAAACTGCGTGAATATGAGGAACTCGGTAAACTGAATGAGTGAATAAAGTATTGAGCTCAATAAACAAAGTTCATGCTCTATACAAATTAATAAATGATATACTATCGTATTAGTAATAGAAACGGATGTATAGATAATGTTTAGATATCATAGAACTCTGTTTTGTAATATTCTCTTGTCTTAAACTTATGTCCGCTACTGTATTACTAGATTTCTGGAATTAATGAATTTTGCAGAGAGCAGCTAGTGTGGTGTGTCTTGAAGTAAAACTTTGAGAAAATTTGGTTTCAGTATCTATTCCGTATCTATTAGATGTATTTTTTTTTATATTAATTAAGTGCAACGAAGGTGAAGTTTTATTTTAAATTACACGTATTGACATAGGATAATTTTGTTTTTGCGTAATGTTTTTTAGCCGTAAAATAACGAAGTTATATTGTTTCTATATTGTAGCTTGTATAATAGAAATATCAAGTGAATTAAATTTGTGAAGTAATTTAATATTTTAAGATTACTATATATCGCAGTTTGCGCCATCTCTTTAATACAATTTAGGAACCCTTTATATCCCACTAGCCTTTGAATAGATGTAAGAAATTGACAGAAGAAAAAGTTGGGAAAATTTAGGGAAAAATAGTAATAAAAGTATTTTACTGAAGGCCATATTTTTAAATGGGACTATATCACACTAATTTTGGGCTTACTTATTCATCTACTGGAATGTGAAATCCTCTTACTAATTTTCATATCAACTCGTCACAATCTCAAATATTACCTAATACTTTCGAATTCAAACATCATAACAGACCAAACGAATCAATTATCCAAACAGAAAATAATTTTCATTAAAAAAGTTTGCATTAACAAATAATTTGAAAGTATGTGTATTACTAATAATACTCTGATTTACATCGATATTTCTAAAAATTGTGAAAACAGCTCGCCAATTGGGAACTAAATACAAAAAAAGGTAGTTCATCTTAATAAATTCAACATTAAAAAATTCTCTGTTCAACGCAAAATCATCCAACGTTAATTTCACTCGAATCCTCTCGCGTTCTTCAGAATACGTGCAAACTACAGATTTCCAACAAACAGCTTGGGTTAATTAACCTGGCCGTACTAAATGGGCTCAGTCCAAGATACAATTTATCTCGGGGCACGCTAGAACGCGTCAAGACCGACACGGTTTAGCGTACACGACGCCACGAGACGCTCACGGGTCGTGGTTTCTTCTTCGTCTTCTTCTTTCACGGTCGCTCGTCCGCTTCTTTTTTTCAAGGAGGGCGAACGAGGTGTCGGAGGGTCAGCGTTTATACCCGAACCAATGCACACCGAGCCTCCCCGGCACTTGTTGTATTTATTTTAACGGCATGCAACGCCTACGTCTATATGCATTTAAAATATAGCACAGTTGGGCCCTAGTTTATGAAGGGTCAGGTCATGGCGCACGGTCAGCGTTGCGAGGATGGAAAGGAAGCACTGTGGAGAGGAAAAGAGAGAGAGAGAGAGGGAGGGAGGAGGGCAGAATGTGAGCAGTGTAAATGGGAGAGAGAAGGAGAGAGGAGAGAGACGAGCTGCTCGTGCAGAGGAGATCGGTGCCGGGGACCATGGAACCGTCGAACAATCTTCGTTGGCCCTCGGGCCCTGTTTAACGAGACTTGGTTAATGCAACTCATAGATCATCTCGGTATGTGAGAACTAAATGCTTCAAATATAAATACGTATAAACACCGTGTAAATCAACCTGATCAGCTCGCTGGATTCGTACCGGGCAAAAGTGATTTCCGATCGAATGATTTTGTATAACGGTGCAGTTTGTGAATGGTGAACGATGGATTTTTATGCGAACACATACTGTTGAATTGAAATTAATCAAAAGTCGCGGAGATGCGCTAAATGCTACGCGTGTTAGGGATGGGCAGCAAGGATACTTGCATTAAATGAGAACACTCGAGGTCCGCTTTCTATAAATTCCTCCGAATGACTACCTTTATTCTTTACTGGTTGTCCTTACACTCCTAGGTTCGGGGGTCGGTCCGAAAATTACCTGCCCCCGAACGGTACACCTTTAGGTGGGGAGGTACAAATTAAATAATGCTTTTTCCCAAATCCGACACATACGCTTTTAACCCTTAAATGCATATTGTTGTAATACTACAACATACCATTCAAATGGCCTCAAAGTCATTGGTATTCGCTTACTGCATATTGTTGTAGAATTATCACTATCTACACGATATATTTTATCGAGTGGCAACACATTTTTTTCTTTCAAAGCTGTCAAATATGAATTTGACATTGACAAATCGAAAACTATTGAAAATCTAAAATAGGTGTAAATTGCATTGTTGTTTTGCTGTGTAATTATTTGATTTTCAAAGGTAAGTACGTACAAAAATATTTTTTATACGCACTAATATATTTTTTTTAGTACAGTTATTTTGTTTTCAGATAATGCATTTGTATTTTTATCAGTAATATTTTCTAGTAAATGTCATAGTGTTACAGGATATGTAACAGAAGGTATTTTAATAAATTATTTATTCGTTTATTGCATACTGTTGTAGAATTATCACTGTTTACAATGATATATATTTTATCGAGTGGCAACACATTTGCTTCTTTCAAAACTGTCAGATGTGAAGTTGACATTGACAAATCGAAGGCTATCGAAAATCTGAAATAGGTGTAAATTGAATTGCTGTTTTGCTGTGTAATTATTTGATTTTCAAAGTTAAATACATACAAAAATAGTTTTTATATTCCCTAATATATTTTCTTCGGTACAATTATTTCGTTTCGAGATAATGCATTTGTATTTTTATCAGTGATATTTTCTAGTAAATGTTATAGTGTTACAGGATATGTAACAGAAGGTATTTTAATAAATTACTTATTCGTTTATTGCATACTGTTGTAGAATTATCACTACCTACTGAGTGGCAACACATTTGTTCATTTCAAAACTGTCTTTCCTACAAGCACATTAGAACAGATAATGTTGGTCACTGGCCTGATAATTGTGTTCGCAGCCGAAGTAAAATGTCTGGGTATTGATGAACATTTTCCATGAATTCTCATTGCGTTAAATAAACGATTTTTAGTAAGTGATTCTTTGATCAATCAACAAATAGTATTTTTTCTAAAAGGAACAGTAATTCATTATTTATGTAAAAAAACGTGAAATTCTTTCTCATTTTTTAACACAATTTTGCAACAGAAAAATCTGATTTTTCTAACAGCGACAATAAAAACAGCTGAAAACACAGTGAAATTATAATTTTCTCCAACAATGTATCATCCACTCGAAAAGCCGGTCTTGTAATAATTAGGTATGCAAATTAATTCGGTGCCTTTTTCGTGTGGATTCCATCTTCGTAATTTTTGAATCTTTTTTAACTAATGTCAACGTTGTGATATGGATTAATGGATAACACCCAATTGCAGTACAAGCTTTTGTGTCTTTCAAATGTTCTTCAAACGTTTTTCAAAAGCTTTTTACGACTTTTTCGCTTATCCTAGACGTAATTTTTCCAATAGATTAAAATCTATGTTTCGAAATCATTGAAACCACTTTCTGCACGTTTTATACGTCACAATATCATTACTCAAAGCGGAACAAACTACTTCTTTAGCTTCAGAAGCATTTTTCTTCGGTTTAAAAGCAAAAAGAATGCGGTACCTCAAATGCTCCTTATCGAACGCTAAATTGTTTATTGCTATTAGCTGAAATTATTCCAAGTTGTCGTCAATTGTTTTAATGTTCCTTATAGTATAATGTTGCAACTTTCAAATCACCACAGAGTAGGAAAGATATTTTAATTCGAATAGAAGTTACAAATCGTTAAATGTAAAGGCACCCTCCATAGTCCCGTGTAACTTTCAAGTCACATGCTAATTTATTGACATTTTAACAAATAATTTTAGTTTTTTTCATAAGGTGATGGGTGCATATTAATTATATAATATCCTACAATGTAAAATTATTTAAACCGGCAAATTTCTTTTCATCTGCATAATATAAAGGATATTATAATAATTGATTTTCCGTTCCATCAATCGTTTTGTATATCAAACATAAATTCGGCCCACAGAGGGTTAACAAAGTATCATCAAGCATTGAATTTGATTTCAGGATCTCTTCCACATCAGGCATGCCTACACCAAAACTCAAGAAGCACGGAGTGCAGCGAAAGAGAGGCAGCGAGGAGAGGAAAGAAAGAAAGAGGAAAGAAGAAAGAGCGGTTCGTAATCGTTTACATCCGGCGGTATTATCAATTTTGCTCGCATCATCATCACCCGTCCCTTTTCGTCTCTCGCTTTCCATCGAGCGCGGGCCCGGAGCCACTTTTCGCCTTTCTGCGCCGGCCGACACGCAGATGGCACCCTATTAAACATCGTCGAAGCATCCGTAAGTCATTTGTCATCGCGGCGAAATTACCAGCCGGCGACGACCTTCGCTCGCTTTCCGCCCTCCGAAGACAATCCCCGGGTCCATTAATTCTTCCCTGATCACTGGCTAGGCAATCGACGTGGCTCGCACGAAAATACTGTCACTTTCTCCAAACTGCATCATTACGTAACGGACAAATTGATTTATTTTTTTTTTGTCACGGCTCGTTTCCCCTCCGCCGCGCAGCGCCGTTCCTCACGGCGTGGCAAAACACTTCGTGCAGACGTGGCTTTAGGAATTTCCTCGGTTAGGATTCAATCTGTTTTTGCAACGATTTTTATCGCGGAACCCGACGGTATTACCGCGGAGATGTAAATCGCTCGATCTTCTTTGTAGCCCTCGTTGTGCTAATCTCGCGGTGTGCAATCATGGTCAAGCTTCGAGCGACGCGATACTGTTCGAGGTGGAAAACTTGAGAAATTGTTGAACGATACGATTGAAAATGGTGGAAAGGAATTAAGGTGTTGCTAAGGGAAGCTTGCGGGATGAAGGTATTTTAGAATGTTACAGGAACTGCTTAAGGGGGTATTCTAGTCTAGAACCTTCAAAAAATCAATTTTTTTTTTATTTCATTTTCTGAAAGTATATGCCTTTGAAAATATTTGTACCAGTGGATATTGTTAGATTTGAAAAATTGATGAAGTTATAAGCGTTTGTCCGTAGCGTGCGACGCACCGTTGCACGGTTCTGCAATAGCAGGTATATTCGTATGAAATACTTTATATGCGTTTTTTTCGAAACCACATTTTTCAAAATAGTTGCCATGATATCTCAAGATCTAGTTGACCGATTACGACCAAATTTGTAGGGTACCTTCAGCACATGTGTCTCTATCGTCCATACCAAAATTTTTAAAATCTAATGTTTTTAACTGTTTTTTTTGGCACGCTAAATTTGAAAAAAAGCACAAAGAACCGATAACCTAACTTTAAAGTGCTGCCAAAAATTTTCTCTTCAATGTTTTTATACACTATTGGTACCGACGATAGTCACGTTCATACTGAACATAATGAATGTTTGTTTGTCCATTTGAGAGAAGAAGAACTGCCGAAATCGTGGCAACCATGCAGGCATGTTCAATTGAAGGGGCACTACTAAACTAGCTGTATCTTCGACAATTATAAATATTTTTTCATGAAAAAAATACTGTATACTTCTTAAATATAGATCAAGACCATGCCACAAATCCCGACACAATGTCTTTATGGTTGTAAAAAAAAAAAATCCCAAATAGCACCTAAAAAATTGATCTCTAGACTAGAATACCCCCTTAACCCTTTACGCTCGAATGGTGACTGTTAGCCGTGTAACAATATTAATTTCAAAGATTTTCAAGTGCAAAATATTTACTAAGATTCGTTTATAATAAACTTCATTTAGTTTAGTTAAGTCGTATACCAAAATTTACACATATGATTATTTAACCTCTGGGTCTGATTAATAAACAAACTAACTAAAATCTGAAAATTTATGAAACTATCATTTGGCGATTAATAGGCGCCTCTCGAACGCAAAGGGTTAACTGTGACGAAACGTAGGGTAAATTTATGTATTAGGCGTTATTGATGCATTTAAAGATTGGTATTGTTAACCTTTTAATTGTACGCAAACTTAAGTTTCTATGAAAAATAGAGAAAACGGTAATTTGAATCGTTGAAATCGAATATTTCTGATTTATTCCTTGCTTGGTAGGATAATGGTTAGAATTAACAAGCTTTGTTTGTTAACACTTTAATGATTAATGACAACAAATTTTGTATGAATGTATATTTTAATTATTTTTTAATTTAAAGTCACATAATAATTTTTCATTTTAAACCTTATTTTAAGCCATAAATATATTTCAAGGTAACGATCAAAGTGTAAGCAATCCTCAATAATTTTATAATGTTTAATTTATTGTGAAAGTCTCTTGAAATAAATCTAATTACTACATTGGTAAATTTAACATAATCACCATTTTTCTATAAAAGTACTAACCAATTATATTGTAGCGAATGTACTACAAACCAACTTAATATTAATTTCTGCCAAATTGTCTCATGTTTTAATAATCACTGTCAACTATTATATTTTAAGAAATTCTTAACTATCAACCCCTTCTCATTTCGATCACCTTTCCCGTAAACGCAAAAGTTCTCCAGTCTTTAATTCACAGAAAACTTCCATCAGTTCCGTAACGATTACAATAATGTACAATAGTTCATCCCACATTGCACTAGAAATATCCATAAAAATCGAAATTTTATCTCAACTCCCGCCAAACTCATACATCCGTACCTCCCATTTATATATTTATTTAGTTATTTAGATATTTATATATTTATTTAGTTTTTTATATATTTATTTAGTTATTTATATATTTATTTAGTTATTTAGTTACTTATATATTTATTTAGTTATTTAGATATTTATATATTTATTTAGTTATTTAGTTATTTATATATTTATTTAGTTATTTAGTTATTTATATATTTATATATTTATTTAGTTATTTAGTTACTTATATATTTATTTAGTTATTTATATATTTATATATTTCTTTATTTCTTTCTTTATATATATATATATTTATTTATTTATATATTTATTTATTTACGAGAGAAAAACCTTCAGAATACATAGAAGAAATTACAGTTTAATCATAAGAGTTCAAACATCGCCCAATATAGACAATCTATCGAACGAGATAAAATTCCCGGTCACCTTTCCCGTCGCGGTCCCCCGTCCAACAATTTCCACTTCTCTGTGCACGCTGAACCAGTTCGACCCACGAAAAGTGAAACGGCCTTCCACGCTCTGGTGACCTCAGCTCCTGACCTGGACCATCTCGCGCTCGCGAGGGGACCAACGGATCTGGGTCTTCCACGGTGGAGTTTAAGGAGCTGATCTCGTAATGCGATATAAATGGAGGCAGGACCGGCCCAGTGAAAAGCCAACGGGCAGCCCCGGTTAGAAGATACATCAAGATTGGGCTGACGGTCGACTCCGTCGTGCACAAGCGGGTAGGACGGGGAGGAGGTGGAGGAGGAGGAGGAGGTGGACCAGGCGGTAAAAACTGGATCCCTCTCGCCACTCTCCGGCTCGGTCTTTTCGAGCCTTCCACCCTGGGCATAATAAGGACAAACCTTTAATCTCCGACTCAATTATAATTTCCCCGCCGCGGCGGCCGCTGGATGTCGCGGGGACGGTCTCCCCCGATCGGCGTGCCGAGTAGAATCGTGGATCGAAAGTCGACCACCACCGGGTTCGTCGGTTTTTGCGAGCCCCGAGAAGGACTCTCGTCGCGCGTTCTCCTTATCTCCGTTGGATAGGATAGCTCGTAAGCTCGCCGAGTAAATGGGGCCCCGCGATCGGAACGCGTCGTCCCGGAATTCTCGCGAGGTATTCCGCTTGGTTCGAGTTGTGGCTCGCTAATGACTTTTGAATTGAGGCGTGGGGCGCGGGTTTCAACAATTTACGCGGCCCCTCGAAAGCTTGAACACTGGATTTACGGATGTTTTTTGTATTAGCTGTGCAAATTCGTTGGACGACTAAAAGTGATCGAAGTAATTTCGCTGGGGTTTTGAATGTAGGGGTTGGAATGAGTGGGCGATGCGTGAAAAAATAAATGAGTGTCGTTTGAGAGGAATATATATTAAAAACTCGACAGTTATAAGCGTATCCGATTTAAACTAACATGCATAACAAATATAATTCATTAAACTCGACAAAATTAATTCGGTGCCTTTTTCGTACGGAACCCATCTTCCTAACTTTTGAATTTTTCCCAACGGAAGTAAACATTGCGATAACCATTGGTGGATCCAACAATTTACGCAGCAGTTGGAAAACTTGAACACTGGATTTACGGATGTTTTTTGTATTAGCTGTGCAGATTTGTTGGACGAATAAAAGCGATCGAAGTAATTTCGCTGGGGTTTTGAATGTAGGGGTTGGTATAAGTGGGCGATACGTGAAAAAATAAATGAGTGTCGTTTGAGAGGAATATATATTAAAAACTCGACATTTGTAATCATATTAAACTCAACAGTTATAAGCGGATCTTATTTAAACTAACATGCATAATAAATATAATTCATTAAGCTCGACAAAATTAATTCGGTGCCTTTTTCGTGCGGAATCCATCTTCCTAACTTTTGAATTTTTCCCAACGGAAGTAAACATTGCGATAACCATTGGTGGATCCAACAATTTACGCGGCCGTTCGGAAGCTTGAACACTGGATTCACGGATGTTTTTTGTATTAGCTGTGCAGATTTGTTGGACGACTAAAAGCGATCGAAGTAATTTCGCTGGGGTTTTGAATGTAGGGGTTGGTACGAGTGGGTGATGCGTGAAAAAATAAATGAGTGTCGTTTTGAGAGGAATATGTATTAAAAACTCGACATTTGTAATAATATTAAGCTCAACAGTTATAAGCGTATCTTATTTAAACTAACATGCATAACAAATATAATTCATTAAACTGGACAAAATTAATTCGGTGCCTTTTTCGTACGGAATCCATCTTCCTAACTTTTGAATATTTCGCAACCGAAGTAAACATTGCGATAACCATTGGTGAATCCAACAATTTACGCAGCCGTTCGAAAGCTTGAACACTGGATTTACGGATGCTTTTTGTATTAGCTGTGCAGATTTGTTGGACGAATAAAAGCGATCGAAATAATTTCGTTGGGGTTTTGAATGTAAGGGTTGGAATGAGTGGGCGATGCGTGAAAAATAAATGAGTGTCGTGTGATAGGAATATACATTAACCCTTTGCACTCCGTTGTCCCCTCTCAGGGGACATTAGAATTTATTAGTGATTTCGGAGGATCAACTTATCCCAGTGCAACCTTTTCAGGAATGCAAGTTTCTGTGAAGTTTTCTGCTAAACTGGCACAAGATATGAAATCAAAATATGGTACAGTCACCAAGATATATAAAAAGAATAGTGATTTTGAGGAACCGAAAATACGTCCGAGATGGTGCGGAGTGCAAAGGGTTAAAAACTCGACATTTGCAATAATATTAAGCTCAACAGTTATAAGCGTATCCTATTTAAACTAACATACATAATAAATATAATTCATTAAACTCGACAAAATTAATTCGGTGCCTTTTTCGTACGAAATCCATCTTCCTAACTTTTGAATTTTTCCTAATTGAAGTAAATATTGCGATAACCATTGGTGGATAACGCAGGGTTGCAGCACAAGTTCTTGTTTAGTCTTTTCAAACGTTTTCCAAAAGCTTTTTTAAACTTTCTTGCATGTCCTGGACGTGGCTTGTGCAATAGATTAAAATCTACGTTTTGAAATCTTTAAAACCACCTTTCGCACGTTTTACACGTCACTGCGTCATTACCTAAAGCGAAACAAACCATTTCTTTAGCTTCAGAAGTATTTTTCTTTGGTTCAAAAGCAAAAAGAATGCGGTACCTCAAATACTCTTTGTCGAACGCCATATTGTTGATTACGATTAGGTGAAATTATGGCGAGTTGTCGTTAACTGTATTAATATCCTTTAGAGTATAATGTTGCTACTTTCAAATCACCACAGGGCGGGAACGGTATTTTAATTTGAATGAAAGTTACAAACGTTAAATACAAAGACATCGAATTAATTTGCACACCTAATGCCTATATCTCTGTGTAATATATTAAGAAATAGGTATATATCATATAGAATTTTAAATTGCAGAGCTGAAATTCACTCCATCAATAAAAGTCAATAAAAATTGCTAAAGGTAATAGTAACTGCTTCGCAAATCTTGTTCGTGAAATTTGAAATCCGTCAAATTAACGGGTTCTAGAAAAACTACTGTTAAACTGAGATTCCCACAAATCAGAAGCTCTCCTCTGTGCAACAAATTATAAATCGAAGGAACCAGAGAAACTACAACAAACTTCCTCGCCTGGCACCCTTATTAATTCAGTCCTGTCCCTCGAAGTAGGTACACACCTCTGTCGAAACACCCTGCACGACCTGTACAATCAATTATTCTCCCCGGTGAATAGCAATTCGATAGCATCCTCCTCCAAGAAAGAGGTCGCACGGCAGAAAGAAATTTTCAGATCTGCCCCCACAATTCGTGTTGCAAGAGCCGGGCCAGGTAATCCGTAGAATCACAAGCGTTCTTTGTCCTTCCACGGGCGAGAAAACGCTTTGTCATCTGCGCTTCCGCCGTTGGGGGTGTGCGGGGAGCCCTCTCGAAGGGCCAGGCCTCGACACATTATGTTTATTCGCCTCCGAGAAAGCAATGCCACCCAGCCAGGTGTGCCCGGGTACGATCGAAATCGTTACAGCCAAGTCCAGAAAACGCTCGGCTCCTTAGAATCCTCCGCGAACAATGGTGTCGTTCGTCCTCTCTGTTCTCAGCCGCGACCCCGAAACGGAGCAACGTATTTCATGGCGAACAAACGTGCGAGCATCGAGCCGATCTAATCGCGGCCGCGCTCCTCGAGATCTAACGACACTTCTGAAGAGGAAGAGTTACACACCAGGTGTTTCTGAAAACGTACACCCAGGGCGAAAATAAATTCGAAAGAACGGTTTTTGTAGGAGAATCTGTTTTTTTTTTGAAGGAGATCGAACTTGAATATTTGGTAGGTATGCAAAGAAAGTGATCGTAGGGATTCGTGAGATCGATCAAACGATTAAATCACGTTTTATGGCGAATTCAGCTGTAGATCTAGTGTTGAACTGTTTTTGTGATAGATGCGGATTTTGTACGAGTTATGGAAAACTTAAATATGCAAAAAAGGGCAAAATACACTAATGTTTGGAAATGTACACAATATTTAAGGTAAATTGAGAGTTAAAATTTAGAGGGGGATAAGAATCTTTATTTAAATTTTATTTGTTTTATTTATACTCGTGTTGAACATATTTCTGGATATCCTTCGAACTTCTTAACCAATTGACATATTTTATAGTTGACAATTATATTGCAATTGAATAAAGAGATTAATATAGGGAAACATCTGATATATTTGTGCTATTTATTTAATTTACTTAATCGTCGTTATTTTTTACCATTTTTGTAAAGATCTGTAAGATTTGACGTGGTTTCAAATAATGTGATAGGTTTGAATAATTTATTCATTGCATTGATTTTAACTATGAATGTAGTTTGTTATAATAATAACCTTGTACAAAAGTTGAAAGAAGTAATTTTGGATTAGTTTTGAAGTATTTAAGAAGTTACAACTATAAGTGTACTACAGAAAATGTTCAAAATATTATTTATGTAATTAAAAATATTGAAGCTATCGGAAATGTGTTAGTATTAACTGAAGACTTATTACAGAAAGCTGTAATATCAACATTTTTGTACTAATATTCTATATTTACGTTTACAAAACATATCTCGATACCGTATTTATAACAAATTTTCTGATACAAAACAGTAGTTTCTAAAACTGATGAAAGTAACTTTACGTTATAAGGTTAAAATAGATATCAATGCTTCGATACTTTCTACTTATAAGACATTAATAATATAAGTTTTTAAAACAGGTCGAAATAACTGTCTTTTATTTAAATACGCATTTTTTTAAACGATTTAGTCTCTAATCACTATAGATATGACTGTTATAGGTGTTTTCAGTTTTAATATTGGGAGAAAATTAAAGGCAAACATTTTCATATAAAATATTCCTTTACCTAAGGATAAGAAATCGGAATTGAAATTTCCGGATAGTCAAAATAGTATTATATTTTGCAGTGCTGCAAAATTGATATTACGCCCTTTTCATTCTGTAAACTGATACAGACCTAGCAATTAAACAACCTAATTACCTTCCTTAAAACTTCTTTTTCACAACTTTAAGCTCCAATTCTTTTACTAAACATTTTCATATCAAATATTCCTTTACCTAAGGATAAGAAATCGGAAATGAAATTTCCGGATAGTCAAAATAGTATTATATTTTGCAGTACTGCAAAATTAATATTACATCCTTTTCATTCTGTAAACTGATACAGACTTAGCAATTAAACAACCTAATTACCTTCCCTAAAACTTCTTTTTCGCAACTTTAAGCTCCAATTCTTTTACTAAACATTTTCATATAAAATATTCCTTTACCTAAGGATAAGAAATCGGAATTGAAATTTCCGGATAGTCAAAATAGTATTATATTTTGCAATGCTGCAAAAATATTCCTTTTCATTCTGTAAACTGATACAGACCTAGGCAACTTTAAGCTCCAATTCTTTTACTAAACATTTTCATATCAAATATTCCTTTACCTAAGGATAAGAAATCGGAAATGAAATTTCCGGATAGTCAAAATAGTATTATATTTTGCAGTACTGCAAAATTAATATTACATCCTTTTCATTCTGTAAACTGATACAGACTTAGCAATTAAACAACCTAATTACCTTCCCTAAAACTTCTTTTTCGCAACTTTAAGCTCCAATTCTTTTACTAAACATTTTCATATAAAATATTCCTTTACCTAAGGATAAGAAATCGGAATTGAAATTTCCGGATAGTCAAAATAGTATTATATTTTGCAGTAATGCAAAATTAATATTACATCCTTTTCATTCTGTAAACTGATACAGACTTAGCAATTAAACAACCTAATTACCTTCCTTAAAACTTCATTTTCACAACTTTAAGCTTCAATTATTTTACTTTCTACATAATGCAATAAAATAGAATCATGTTGTTTTGAGGGACAAAACATATACCGCGTCTATTTAATAGTATTTATCTTACGCACATCTTTTGTTAAAATTATCGATAATTCGAAAACATTCATTTTTTAACCGTACAAATCTGTATAAACAACATGGACGAACCAACGAATCGCACCTTTTATCACTGAAGATGACATTGTATAAATTCACTGAATCCGGTTAGGTTTCAGCTACCAACTAGGGTCATAATCGTAGGGAAGCAAATGTATATTAAAAATACTACAATCTATCGGTATCGGCGAGATAACGCTCGATAAGCCAGGTGAGCGCAATTGGGACTCGTGGAAGGGTCTCGCGATTCCAGCAGGTCGATAACGTTTTCCCTGTTATCCCTCAAGACGATTCCCACGGGGCCAAACATAAATATGCGAAAGGAATATAGCCGGCGTCCTATCGATATATTACCGGGGTATGCTCGGTGCACGTTTAGAGACGTCAGCGATGGTGGCTGGTCCATCGATGGCAGCTCTGGCGGAGAACGAGAAAGAAAGAGAGAGAGAGAGAAAAGGAGAGGAAAAGAGAGATATAAAGGAGACAGAGATACAGAAGGGAGAGGGGAAGATGCTATCAACACCTTCGCGGTTCTGCCGCGGTCGCCATCTTTCTCTTCATGTATGTGTATGAGGGACCGCATTGCATCGATAATGCATCGAGTGCCGGTTGTCGGCGAACGCTACGCGAACTAATCGATTTCCCTTGGATGTTGATGACTCTGGGATTGCGTTTCTAGTCGGTGTCTCGCGACGGATTCGTTTCGTCTTGAACCAGAGAACTGATCAGCCGAGTATTCGAGCGTTTATCCGACAAATCACAATATTTTGATCGTTGCATTCACGTGAAATACAATATAGTTTTTCAGTCTTACAAAATTATGGATTTATTGACTACTCTTTAATCCATTCACTGCCGGTCAAATTTAGAGCCAAGAATTTATTTTAACACTAGAACTACCGGAACAGTCAAAATGACCAGCAATGGTGATTATTTACAGCAATCTTATAAATTCAGTACTGTAAACCTAGCAAAGTTTACTATGATTTTCTGCACAAGAAATAAATAAAAATTTGGTATTTTTTTCATGTAATTTTCAATTTCATCTTGTCCATGCAAAATGAATACACTTTAATCGTCGGTAGTTCTAGTGTTTTAAAGAAAATGTGGGTTATCATTTTAATAATAAAAAGTGATATTAAACAAAAATATAATATGTTATATAAAATGTTCGTTCATTCTTATTAATAATTTTTAACTCATACGGTTATAAACTTATTCCGTGGCCAATTGCAATTAATCTAAACTTTTACCACAAACTACCAGATATCTCGTTTATTATTTACGTAATGTATAGGTCGTAGAAATTCAAAATTCCTGGCTATAACGCGTGTAAAACGAAAAACAAAAAATAGAGTATCGTTAAACGGAACACGATTAACGTTATTTGCTTACTTTACGTGCTTTGTGCGGCAGTCGCGAAGTGTAGTCATAGGAAAATAGTCTACTCTTATATTTTTTACCGTCCCTTCTTATTAAACATATTTCTGTTCATTTTGTTACTTCATTTATAATTCCACGTACATTTCAATCCAACATAATGTGTATCAAACGAGCTTCGTTTATAGCTTTTTTCGGCCTTCAGCTTTCACGATGTTCTTAACACTTAGGTTTATTCGACGAAAAGTATAAAATTTAAAGGCGATTCGATTACATTGTATACGTGAAATTCTAATCGAAATTTTAAAAACGGTCATTTGACCGATCGTGGTAGGAATAGTGTTAAGTTATCCCGCCATTTTCTCTATTAATTCGATTCATCAGGTTAAAAGACAAATTTTGAAAATAATTAACCTCTTATCTCTTGTAACGCTCAAGAAGTTCATTCCTGTGTTCTATAGCTTCCAAAAAATTAGAACAAGTCTCTACAATGCACAGAATTACAGTGAACTTAAATCGGCAAGATTTTCTTAAATCACACTGCTGATTCGCGGCTCACCATATTCAAATAATCGTTCTGCGAATGACGAATGTTTGGCAATCGATGTTTGACGAACGCCGATTACTTGAAACAGACTTAATCATCGGCATGGTCAGAAAAAAACCGAGTGTCTCTCATCGGTATAGTTGTTTCACGCTTTATGTTTGCGATGCACGCTCGCTTCCGCGGATACCTGTTTATTATTGCGGCAATTTTTCGAACACCGCTTCGAAGAATCGCAACACTGTACGCACTTTCGGATGGTTCAGCTGCACGATATCTTGGCAGATGTTCGAGTAATGAATCCGATTTGTATTATTGCCGGTTATCAAGCTACTCAACATTCGTGGCGATCGTGTCGGGCACGTCAATCTGAGGTGATTCGGAAGCGAAATTCGGACAATATTTATCAGCCCCCGTTTCTGATGGATACGCCGAAGCAAGGACGTTAGAACTATGGGTAACTGCAAGGATAATTGGACTTGTTCCCTTTTTTTCACTGATAATTCTACGGTTACGGTTTGAATTGAGTGCGATTTTCGTAACGACGGAACAAGGTGTTCTTCGCGGTCACATTAATGCAAACGTTTCACATTTTACAAATTTCAACCCCTTTCGACGAGAGTAATGTCGTGGTGAAGTAATTTATGATTAATTCTACTTAAACAAACTTTTCTATAATTATCATAAGATAAATTGTTACAGCTTAATGCTTGCTTTTATTTCGTTTAACCCTTTGCGCTCGAGAGGTGACTGTCTGTCACCAAATGATAGTTTCGTTAATTTTCAAATTTTAGTTAATTTGTTTATTAGTTAGATTCAGAAGTTAAATAATCATACTTGTAAATTTTAATATATCACTTGCCCAAACTAAATGACGTATAATATCGGCGAATTTCAGTAAATATTTCGAATTTGAGAATTTTTGAAGTTAGTGTCATTAGACGATTAATAGACATCTCTCGAGTGCAAAGGGTTAATTTTAATTTATGGTTAAAGAATGAAAAAGATGAAAGTGCAAATTCATATGCATGTTTCAGAGGAGGTTTGTATTAAATGAAATTTCTAAATTTTGACTGTCATAATAAGGTTTAATATAAATTAATACTTTTGACGTGCTTGGTTCGTGAACCTTCGTTAATCAAACAATAAAAGCAACATTTATTGAGGATTATAGGAAACTCATGCAATAGAGTTCTGTTCTAAATCTTCTGATTTATAAAAACACGGTGGTAGATATAATGTAAATTCTATTTGACTTTTATATTCTTTAGGAAATCCATACAATCAATACAGAAAACCGTCGCTTTATTTGACGACATTTTTACTCTATTAGTTAACTTCACAATGGAAGATATCTAAGGAACCAACGATTTATTTGGCTCTTCTTTATCGACCTACTTATAAAATGACCCGTGAAAAAAAGACAATCTTTCTGGAAAAGGACAAAGGGCAGCAGAATGATGGCACCGGCCGCAAAACCGGAGAACGTTCGAGCATACGTCGCGGTGACCTCCCCGTGGAGAGGCGACAATCAGCAGGAGACCGTTAAGAATGGCGAAAACCCATTAATCCTCGCCAGAAGAAATGATTTAGGGTCGGTTCGTGTACCATCAGTTTCGCGTCACAAACCATCAGCGTAACGGCTACCAGCAAACACGCGGCTTCCCAAGGCTGTGGCCCCAGCCGTGTGACAATCATCCTCTCGAACTAGGTCTCTCGAAAACAGTTCACGACTCAATCGACGAGCGTCGTTGTTACGTCACGAGATTGTCATCGCAATGACAAATGGCCACGTAAACGCGTGCCATTTAACGGAATTCATTTAATCGACTGCATAACAAAATACGTGAATAAATATTGTAAAGGAAATAAAGTATGAGTGATCGAATTTTTCAAAAGCGAATCTTTTAAGATGGTTAACACTTTACCGACCGGAAGCCTATTAACCCTTTGACATGCAAATAAAACGGAATTTGATGCGTCCGAAAAATATTATTTAATTTAGCTCAACTGAACAGTTATCTGCAAGCTTAAAAACAGAATATTTTATTTTGAAACTTATATTGCTATGTAACATTTAATCAGATTGATGTGTAATGTTAATGGACAATAATTAAGTAATGTTAAAAAATAGTAAATTAGTAGTTCTAATAATATACTGCACAAAGATAGTTCTTAACGTTTCTCAGACGTCAAAGTCTGTAATGGCACATGAAATGAATGACGTCTTCTAGACGTCATTGTATGTCAAGGAGTTAATCAACTTTTTATACGCTTCAGTTTGTAAGTTTTGTAATGTTCCCTTTCACGAAGGAGACTATTTTAAGCAAAATCGTATGTATATATATCGTAAAGTGATATTAAACTATTAATTACTCGAAGGAAATCATTGTTTTCGATTCATTAATGATGCATCCCCTGCAAAGTGAGTAAACTGGTCGGGAATGAGTTAAATAAGTTGAATCAGATGTCGGTAAAGTGTTAAAGTAGTTTACCTCTACTGTGTTTAACTTTAATTCACAGTTAGAGAGTGAAGAATATAAGAGCGTAAATGCATACATGAATTTTTAAAGAAACTTGTATTGAATAGAATTTTTACATATTGTGTTAAACTCTGTTTTAAATTAATGGTTTTGGTTAATCCAGTGTGTTATGATTTTGAAGATTCATTTCTTAGACTTATGAGAAACGAAGAAATCTCGCGAAAGAAGCACCCAAACTAAAACAGTGTTAAAACATAGTACCAGTATCACTTTATGACTATTCACCATCTAACAATTCAAACCACATCTATTTACTGTGCGAACTTCAGGAGTTTGCATATTGGAATAAATGCGTGTCTAATTGAGCAGTATCCAAAGTCCCGCCTCTTTTAACACAGTTCTAGAAGTACAACATACGTATTTTCATCATTGACCAAAATGGTACGAATCGGATCATGTAACACGGTATGGCAAAAAGAATCGGATGACGCGAGTAAAGTAGTCTCTGTGAGTGCTCGAATAGGCTACGCCAAGCATTTTATGATAGGGTCTGAACGTCGGGCCCGTTCTTCGGCCAGTTGCCCCGCAGAGAGACCACTGTAGGGAGTAAATCATGGGGTGTTCGGAAAACACTCATAGTCTTTTGCATATCTCCACATTTCCTCCTTTCAACACTTCCAAGGAATTGGAAAAACTAAACTTCCCTAACCCTTTGAGCGCTATGGAGGCATATATGGGTTCCTACACAGCCATTCAGTTTGAGCTATGAATCGTTGCAGGGAGTAAATTATAGAATGTTTGGTTGCAGCCTTGCAGAATCCGGAAAACACTCAGAGTCTTTTGCATGTCTCCACATTTGCCCCTTTCAACACTTCCAAGGAATTGGAAAAACTAAACTTCCCTAGCCCTTTGAGCGCTATGAAGGTATATATGGGTTCCTACACAGCCATTCAGTTTGAGCTATGAACCGCTGCAGGGAGTAAATCTTGGGATGTTTGGTTTCAGCCTTGCAGAATCCGGAAAACACTCAGAGTCTTTTGCATGTCTCCACATTTGCCCCTTTCGACACTTCCAAGGAATTGGAATAACTGAACTTCCCTAGTCCTTCGAGCGCTATAGTTTGGGTTATGAATGGGTTAATATGGGTTTTCACATAACCATGCAATCTGGGCTATGAACGCTGAAGAAGTTTTATAAAATAGTGTACTTTGTTTTAAAAAGTGGGCTTTCCACAGCACATGTTTAACGTCGCACGACTCAACGCTCAAAGAGCTAGAGCTCAGAATTCAGTCTACCAGCGCCTTGCGAAAGTACTGTATCTAAGCATCATCAGAACAACAAATAAAAATCCATATTACTCTGCTTGTCCCTGTGAGGAGTAGTCGCGCCGTACAATAACCTAATCCTGTAATTTCCCTGCGAAAACACTAAACTTCCCTCGCAACAATTCCAATGGTAACACCCACCCCGGTCTGGCAGCCTGTGCAAAAGGGTTAACGCGACAAAGCAACAGGGTTGATGTTCCACCGCTGAACGGCGTCCGCGAGGACAAGGGGATTCCCCATTGCTCGAGATGGAGTCCTTGAACCCGCGAGAGCGGCAGGCGAGGAAACGACGTAAGTGGACAGAAATGTATACCGCAACGTGGTTCGCGGAGCGTCAAGAGGGAATCTGTCCCCACCAGGGAAGGAGAAGGAGGACAAGGAAGCGCGGTGGTGGAGGACCGCGGGTCGTGGAGGAGGAGGAGGAGGAGGAGGATGGAGGAGGAGAAGGAGAAGCAGAGAAGGAGTCACATCGTGGGCACTCTCTGCGTACCGAGACGAAGCTCTGTCTCGCGTACGCGAGAACCAATCCCAGTATTTGCGCTTCCTTCCTACCGTGGATGGCGACCACCTCTTTTCAGGGGCGTAGCCGTCCCGATCCCCCTCTCCCCGTGCGCGGCATGGATTTTTCGCGCGTTCCAAATTCCGCCCTGAGCGTCAACCGACCGATTGAGTTTCATCGGCGATCGAACGAGGCCCGTCAAGCCTATCGGAATCGTGGCAGAGGTCGTTGAACTTACGCGATACCGTTTGGCCCGCAGAAATTTCGGGGGTGGATGGATCATTTGTGTTGATTTCAGCACGTAAGTGTAACTTTAGGTCTTGAGTTTTGAGTTAAGTTGAAGAACGATTGGATACGAAAGGAATATATATCATTCTGTATTTCGAACTATTAGTAATTACCAGATTGGTATCAGATTTTTAAACTTTGACGATAGACGAATTTCGAAGATGGATAGATCACTTGTGTTGATTTTTATACGTATAGGTGATTTTAGGTCTTGGGTTTTGAGTTCGGTCGAAGAACGATTGAATGGGAGAGGAATACATATCCTTCAGTATTTTAAACTATTGGTAATTATTAGAATAGAGTCAGATTCTTCAAATTTAGCGATACCGTTTGGCCCGCAGAAATTTCGGGGGTGGATGGATCATTTGTGTTGATTTCAGCACGTAAGTGTAACTTTAGGTCTTGAGTTTTGAGTTCGGTTGAAGAACGATTGGATACGAAAGGAATGCATATCCTTCCGTATTTCAAACTATTAGTAATTACCAGATTGGTATTAGATTTTTAAACTTTGGTGATAGACGAATTTCGAGGATGGATAGATCACTTGTGTTGATTTCTATACGTAAAGGCGGCTTTAGGTCTTGAGTTTTGAGTTCGGTTGAAGAACGATTGGATACGAATGGAATACATATCCTTCTGTATTTTAAACTATTGGTAATTATTATAATAGAGTCAGATTCTTCAACTTTAGCGATACCGTTTGGTCTGAATAAATTTCGGGAGTGGATGGATCATTTGTGTTGATTTATATATGTAAAGGCGGTTTTAGGTCTTGAGTTTTGAGTTCGGTTTTGGAATCATTGGATGTGAGAGGAATATATCTTCTTCTGTATTTTAAATTGTTACTAATTATCAAAATAGAGTTTGATTTTTTAACTCATGATTGGGCGGTACCGTGTGACAATGGACAAATTTCAGAGGTAGATAGATCATTTATTGATTTCTATACGTAAACGAAACTTTAGGTCTTGAGTTTTGAGTTCGGTTGAAAAACGATTGGATATGAGAGGGATACATGTCCTTCCGTATCTAAAATTTTTAGTAATTACCAGAATAGAGTCAGATTTGTCAACCTAGACGATGCCGTTTGGTAATGGACAAATTTTGGGAATGGATGGATCATTTGTGTTGATCTCTATACGTTTTACTGAGTTTTGAGTTCGATTGAAGAACGAATGGGTGTGATAGAAATGGAAGGATCTTTCATTTTTGTTTTCTTACAATTACTAAATCAGTATGTTTCTATAGTATTCAAAAAGAATTAAATTCAATCCATCATATTGCGAAAATAAGTCCATGAAGCTTGTAATATTACTCAAAAAGAATAGATATATACATACATATGTATTAACATATACACATATTTTATTAATATATTCCATTAAATTTTATGTAATTTTCAATGAGAAACGATTTTAAGCGATGCATCAGAATAATTCAGCAGTTTTGAAACATCTCATTTTCCTTAGTAACGAAATATTCCGTTTGAACAAAACGTCTCGTTTTCTAATTATGTAAGATCTACTTAGGACTCGTAACGTTATTAGATTCGAGTTAGATTAGGATTAATAATGTACTACTGTGTTTCTTCAGATGATAAATTTGATGGACGGTGTACACACCAATCAAAGTGCTACTATGTTCATCCTGTTTTATCGTTATCCTAAGACTCAGAAGATACTTCACGTAAATGTTAGTAGTTAAGGTAGAAAGTAAGAATAAAAAAAGGGTGAAAGGAAGGGAATTAGGTAAAAGATAAATTCATGCTACCAGAAAAATCACATTCAGTTACGCAAACCTGCTAAGTATAAACACCGTAGAAACATCACAAAAGATAATGATCTGATAAAAGTATCATTATTCATGAAAAATGATGAATTCAACAGTTTTGATCACTCTCCATACTGTTATACTTGTTACCTATCACCATGACTTAATATTTTCATAATCAAACACCCTCTTCAAATACGATTGTACGATCCATCATAAAAGTAATCATTATTCACGAAAAACGATGAATTCAACAACTGTTAGTCTCTATCACTCTTCATACTATTATACTTGTTACCTATCACCATAACTTAACCGTTTACGTACCACGGGCCACTTTCGCTCTCTTTAGATTTCGTGTTGAAAAAACCCTGCGCATTTGACTGATCCAGACAACTGACGGCACGCTCACATAATATATAATAGTATTACATAAAATAATAAGTTACAAATTAAAAATATTAAAAATTTGAAGAACAAACAATATTTCGACACATAATTAAAGGAGTGCTATCGCGCTCCTCCGCTTTTTTCGACACATAATCGAAAGAATGCGATCACGTTCTTTGCCGTTTTTCGGCCGTGTCTTTTAAAAACCCTCTGGTACTCAATATTAAAACAGATGATAATAAAGTTAACCGCCAATCCCTAAAATAAAATAATGTCAGCGATGGCGACATCTCACGACAGGTCAAGTAATTAATTAACTAGGCTAAGGAACTTTATACATATTTTTATATATAAGCTACTGTTTGTCACGTGTGTACGTTTTCTATCTTATAATAAATGTATAAAACCGTGCAGGAGCGTTAAATAAACCATCCCATTACCCTCAACACGCAAACGGTTAATACCCATAACCGAACACCCTCTCCAAACACGAGTGTACGATTCGTCACAAAAGAATCATTACGAACCTTCGACATCCCCATCGTCCGGTTACCATCGCCTGTTGCACCCCGTATGAACGCTATTCCGCCATTTCCCGAAAACTGAAGTCGTCCCGGTAATCATCCGGTTAAAACCGCGGCGAGCGGTCGCGATGGGGCACGAGTCAGAGGGGAGAGAGAGGAGAGGCCTGAAGGAGGGGGGGGGAAGCAGATAGACGGATGGACAAAGCTGTAGAAGAGCCCCCGAGTATTCAGCCGGTGACGTGGGCAGATTTACGGGCGGCTCGCCACGCAGACAAGCGTCTCTTTGCGGATTCTTGGGCTTCCACCGATATTATTAGCGATCGCGACTCTTTTTGATCCTGCAAGAAGGACGGGGCTGGCCTACCCCCTCGCCTCCCTATTCCCCTTCGCCATGCCCTCCCTCTCTATCAACCTCCCCTAACCGCCGAGCGTGCTGGTCGCGGCGGGTGGTTTTTTTCGTGGCCGCGTATAATGCGCTCGATAGACGTTGCTTGCTCGAAATCCTTCGAACCCTTTTTCTCTTGTTAGGGCCAGGCCAGGCTCGAACGAGTACGCATCGAAGGGACCACGAATTTATTTCTTCTGGGCAGAGGCATCCGCCGCGTTTCCATCCACCGGCCAGACGCCATGACGACGATGACGTTCCCTCTAATGATATGCAGCAGCAGGATGATGATCGTCGATGCCACGTCGAATACCTCGGTTCCGAATGGAAAATTTTGAATTCGTACGAGGACGGTGGACAATTATATATATATTGGTGCACGTTTCTTCGTGACACCTGGTATCTGCATATTAGTTTAAAGTATTTCGATAATCTAGGCATTTAAAAAGACGTGTCCTAACTGACTGAGTGATTAATTATAGCAGAGCCTAAACTACTGAAGCTAAAAACATGAAATTTGGACAATGGGTTCCTTTTGTGATATAGGCACCCATTAAGGAAAGATTTTTTTATATTCCATCCCTAAGGGGGTTAGATTCGGGTTCGAGTTGCATAATTTAAGCGGTGGCAAACAGAGAAAACACCAATGACCAAGATATACTTATTTGCGATAGTGACATAAACTTGAAGATTACATGAAAAACGAACTTTTATCTATATTTTCTACTGAAGATTATAGAAGATCTTCAAAACCGCGTCACGGTAAATTTACAAAACCTATGTAAAAAATTTTAAATTGATCGTTTTAATGGCTTTGACAGTTTTAATGTTGAAATGAGAAACTTATGCTAATTTAATCAAACACTATCGGTAATATGAACCCAAAGAACATAAGAATGAGAAATACACGTTAAAGGCTTCAGTTTTGCTCGTTCAAACTGCATCAGATACCCTATACTTCAGTTTCATATAAGAGTCATGCTTAATGACCTACTTTAATAAACTTTAATCACTAAAATCATTCCATTTACTCGTGGCAAATCTTTACACGAATTATCACGGATTGCATAAATTACCCTAAATCGTACGAAGCGGTAATTCCGACTCGTCGTAATCTATACATATAAAAAGACATGTTCTGACTGACTGATTCATCGTCGCAGAGCTTAAGTTACTGAAGCTAGAAACATGAAATTTGGACAATGGGCTTTTTTTATGACGTAGGTACAACTAAAGAAGGATTTTTTGACATTCCACACCTAAGGGGGTTATATAAGGGATGAAAGGTTGTTTGAAAATCTACCGATTTTGAAGCAAGCACTATGAAAACTGATATTTACCTTTTTGGTTAGAAATAAAGAAATATGTATTTCAACGTTTTTGGAAAATCAACCTCCAAGAGGGTAAATTAGGGGTTGAAGGGTTGTTTGAAAATCTTCCGATTTTAAAGAAAGCACTATGAAAACTGGAATTTAGCTTTTTGGTTAGCAATAAAGAAATACGTGTTTCAACGTTTTTGGAAAATCAACTCCCAAGGAGGTAAAATAAAGGATGAAAGCTTGTTTGAAAATCCGCCAATTTTGAAGCGATCACTATGAAAATTGGTATTTAGCTTCCTGGTTAGAAATAAAGTAATACGTGTTTCAACGTTTTTGGAAAATCAACTTCCAAGAGGGTAAAATAAAGGATGAAAGTTTGTTTGAAAATCCGCCAATTTTGAAGCGATCATTATGAAAATTGGTATTTAGCTTCCTGGTTAGAAATAAAGAAATACGTGTTTCAACGTTTTTTTGAAAATCAATCTCCAAGGGGATAAAATAATTACTATAAAATTTACTAAGTATTTAACTTTCTGGTTGAAATTAAAGTTAAGGGCTTGCAAAATTGGTAATTTTACCCGTATAAGATTTTTTCAAAATTCGTCCCCAAGTGGGTCATACAGTAGATGTAAGTTTGTGTGGGAAATAGTTAAATCAAAGTATTTAGTTGAAATCAAAGTACTTCCGCGCTGGCAAAGCCACGGGCAACAGCTAGTCTTGATACAGAGGATTTACATATGACGCTCGTATAAATGAGCGCCGCGCAGAACGGAATCGTCTCTTCCTGTTCGGCCGTCATTTATCATCCGCGGGACTGGTAGTGCAAGAAACGCATAATTACAGGTAATTCTCTGGGTACTTGCTATGCGCCGGGATAATTGCGGCCGGGTATTGTGTGCCATTGTTCCGCCGACGGGTATCCCTTTGATTACGGCAATTCAAGGCAGCCAAATAGCCAGGCGATATTTAATTTTTGCGAAAGATTCCGGCTGACCCTGATCAGGTGTCGGAAATCGGCGGAATGTAAATTTTTCGATAACCGAGGTGAGAATTTTTGCAACAATACTGGCGGAATGTGATTGATCTGGATTATATTTGGAGAAATTAGTCTTTAATAAAGCTATTAAGACAAACTGATTTACGAATTTGTCGGATTTTGGCGCTAGATTTTTTTATGAACGTTTGATTAATAATTGGCAAATAACAGATATTGGTGATTCTATCGACAACTTTAAAATTGCGGTTTAAATTGTACTACTTAATATTTAATTTCAATACTGCAGTTATAAACAGTTTAAAAGTTACCATTCTGATGTTTTTTATTGTATACCTCATAATTATCTATCGAAATAGGGAATAATCTACTAGAATGTTTTTATAAACCTTTCATTTCATGTTATTGCAGCAAATCTTAGTTTTACGATTAGAAATTAAGTAATATTTAAACAAATATAGTAGATCGTCATAAAAAGATATTTAACGATAGAATGTGAAAAACGAAGGATCTTAATAGTCATGATATAACGTTCTTATTTCACCTTTAATTATTCATTTATATAAATATCATCTTTAAGTAATTTAACTATTACTAATATAATTCAATGATACAAAACAACAAATTTAACCATATTTTATGGAATATTTGTAAGAATCAATAATTATTTAAATCCTTTTAAGCATAGATTCCTAAACTTTCTGTATTACTGCAAAGCATTTCATAGTTTCTTCGAATTCTTCATCACCTGTATTCATTTCTAAATAACTTCAAAATTATTCAAATTAACAAATTTAACCATATTTTATGTAATATTCGTAAGAATCAATAATTATTTAAATCCTTTTAAGCATAGATTCCTAAATTTCCTGTATTACTGCAGAGCATTTCATAGTTTCTTCGAATTCTTCATCACCTGTATTCATTTCTAAATAACTTCAAAGTTATTCAGACTAACAACAAACAATTCACGCAACAGAAACTTCGCAATATCACCGTCACAAGAAACAAGATTTTCACCCAAATTCCGATAGCCATTGTATTTTATGTCCCTACCACACATATACTTCATCACATCTTCATTAGGTGTATAATAAAAGTACTTCATCTTCGCTTAAACCACTTCCTCAATACTTCCATAACACCTTTATAAAATCAAAATTGGTTGTGGAAAGACGTCATCAACAACATCTTATACTAATAGCTAAAAAACGTAGACTCTCTCACACACACACATATACACCCACGTTATATATATATATATACTAAAACGCGCATCACTAACCAGCAGATAGTCCTTTATGAGTTCGATCTCTGTATAAGTAAAGCAAAACATAATAAAAGTACACTGTTTAAAAGTTTAAGATATACCGTTACAATCATTAGCCTTGCGTTTTTCAAAACCAAACCTCCCAACACGTATGCTTCATCACATCTTCATCCGGCGTATAATAAAAGTACTTCATCTTCGCTTAAACCGTTTCCCCGATACGCCCATAACACCTTCATAAAATCAAAGCTGGTTGTGGAAAGACGGCAACTTACACTAATAGCTAAAAACATAGACTCTCATACACACACACTTACACACGTTACATATATATTAAAACACGCAGCACTAACCGATCTCTGTATAAGCAAAGTAAAACAAAGCAAAAGTACACTATTTAAAAGTTTAACACTATTCCTACCGACACTTCGCGTTATTTGACCGGTCGCGGTAGGTAAGACAGACTACAAAGTTTTCTTAGAAAGTAAACAATAAAAAGAGAAGTGAATATTGAACAATGTATTATACGTATATTTGAGAAAAAGTCTAAAATTTAAAGGCGATTCAATTAGGTTGTATCTATGAAATTCTAATCGAAATTTTAAAAACGGTCATTTGACCGGTTGTGGTAGGAATAGTGTTAAGATATATCGTTACAATCTTTAGCCTTGCATTTTTCCAAAATCAAACCTCCCAACACGTATACTTCATCGCATCTTCAACCGGCGTATAATAAAAGTACTTCATCTTCGCTTAACCCCTTGACTACTGTGGGCACCTGTAGGCGCTTAGAAATTTTGCGTTTGTGATACTGAGAGCGCCTATAGGCGCTCGACACAGTTTGACTTTCTGACACTGAAAGCGCCTATAGGCGCTTCACACAGTTTGGCTTTCTGACACCAAAAATTCGCCGTTCTTGGCGCACATCGTAACTCAATCCCTGCCGTATGGTACGACCAGTACATATCAAAGTCTGCCGTAGTCAAGGGGTTAAACCGTTTCCCCGATACGTCCATAACACCTTCATAAAATCAAAGCTGGTCATGAACACCGCGAACTCGTGCCCGAAGAGCGCACGCTACATCCGTTTGAATCGAAGGCGCGCGGTGTTCCATTTTCGAATTCACACGGTGGTTCCCGCGATTCTCGCGTGCCCCTCGGAATCTTATTGACTATTCAGGTCCGCGCTGGCTTAACTGCCCGGGATCCGATGCATAGGAGCCATAAAGCATGGAATACAGAGGCCGTGGCGGGCAGAGTTCCCGCGGGTTACCGTGTCCCTTACGGTAGGCATTACCGAGATTACAGGCGCGGACTTGTGGGCCTCTGTTCGAGTGTAACGAGTGAAAGAAAGACGGGGCCAGCTGATATCGACGGATCGAGGGAGACAGCCGCTGCGTAATAACCCTTTCCCCTACCGATCCCCTGTCCGCGTAGCCGATGAGATGGCCCTTTGCGCTGCTAAACGGCCCGACAACACGGGACCGTCTCACTCCTCCTCTCTCTCTCTTTCTAGGCTCTATTAAAATCTGTGCGAGATAATCGGTCGCTTCGATAATAAGCCACAAACCCGTGAACCTTCCGCGACCGCCAATTTACCATGGCAAAGAGCTGATATTCTAGCTGACTTCCTTTGTGCTCGGGATGTGCCATTAAAGTAGTTTGGTTCTTCGTTTTTTACAATTTTCGAATTTTTTTCAGACTCGTGTGGTATTTTATATAAATCAATAAAATTTGTTAATGAATATTTATAGAATAATAATTAAATTTATTAAAATATATATTCAATAATTATTTGTTTATATATTAATAGTTTAAATTTATATGAATTATTTTTATAAATTACTTTTATTTCTCAAAATAATCATTGTTCTATTCTACATTAAAAATATTTATTTTATTTATATTGAGACATATAAATTTATACATTAATGTTAACAAATTTATAAGTATTTTAGTATTTCTTCTGTCTCCATATCAATTATTGAATGTTATATAAATTAATAAAATTTCTTAGTTAAATATTTATTAATATCTAATCTATTTATTAAATTAGAGATTGAGAAGGTTATATTGAGCCGTATAAATTTATATATTAATATTACAAAATTTATAAGTATTTTAGTATTTCGTCTGTCACCATATCAATTATTAAATTTTATATAAATCAATAAAATTTCTTAGTTAAATACTTATTAATTTGTAATCTATTTATGGATTCGGCTTTTAGGTAATTGTATACTGTTTTAAATAATTAAACAGATAATTGTTTAAGAAGTGCTCTTGAGATATGTTGTTAAAATTAATGTAAATTTATCTATGTTTTAGCTTTAAACATGTATACAAACGTATTTTTAATACTACATATCATATTTTTTAGGTATAAAATAAGCTTGTGGTTCAGGATAAGTTTAGAGTAGAATTAAAATAACTCAACTCGATTCTATACCAATCTCATTATTTTAAACCTAGATTCGAATCTACGTCAAATCCAAATTTAACCGTTACCTACATCAAACTAATATCAAACTTTAAAAATACTATTAAAATTATAATATTATAGTTACTAAAATATTAAAATTAAAATTACAATAATAATATAATATTAAAATTACTTTTACCTAACGCCCTACATCGAACATTTAAAAAAAATTATACAAGTTGTTCACTTTAAAAATATATCTCGTCGGTTATTGAAGTTAACAAAGTAAACCATTTTTCGAATAATTACCACAATTACTGTACGAATATTTTTAATGATTAGCCGTATCTATTTCAAATTCCTGCTTTCCACAGATTTACTTGGCTCGAAGATTCCAGTCAAAGTCATAACGACTGGTGCAACTGGTGCAGAAGTTATGTCTTTGAAGCGATATACCGTAGTGGAAAACTCGGTTAGCCATGTTCGACGGTCACTGATTGGCGTAATATATGCAAGGTAATTATTTTGATCGCGAGTCTTTACGGCTGCGCTGATTGCGGAGCCACGTCGATCTTTCCCAGAATAGATCCGCCGGGCATAGAGTCGGCTGGACGTTTCTGCAAATTGCTGTTTGAGAATGCTCCAGTTGTACGTTGCAAGCCTTTACAGAAAACTACATGGAACGGAATGCTTCTCAGATTCTAATTACCTTTCTAATAGAAAATTGCCCTGTTTGTATTGGGTAATTTGTATCTGGGAAGTTCGTTCCCATTTTTGATAGATGGCATAAGAACAGGTCTAAATATATTAGAATGATTGAGAACAAATAATATGTGTACATATCGTAAAAGACAATACTTCAAGCATATTTGAAATAAAATTTGGGTATGATACGTTAACTTTTGTCAGTTTTATACGTCTTTGAATATGAAAGAAAACAAAATCTATTTTAGACATTTAATAGTTTTCTTTCACCGCAAAGGCAAAAATGCCACAAAAACGGCATACAGGATATGCGCTGTTTATGGTACCTTTTTCGATCATTACAAAATTCTCTTAATAGAAAAAGCTTCAACTCCTTCGACGAGATAGAAAATCACGCAGAAAAGTTTTTTCGCTGAAAAACCTGAGAGATTCTGCAAGGACGGAATTTTTAAGTTGCCTGAAAGATGGAGAAAGGTTGTGCAAAGGAATGGCACCAGCATAATTTAATAAATGTATGCTAAAATTTAAATCCCCTGCGCTTCAATCTTCTTTCAAAATCGACACGAACTTTCTGGACAATCCAATAAATATGAAAACCTGTCGCATTTACGCACATTTTTGAGATAAATTCATAACAAATGATTTTCTACCATTCCTATTGTCATATAGCAAAGTCGACCATCTAAGAAATATATTTTATTCTTTCATAAACGTTATCAAGATACGAGCATTCATTATGCATGACTATTAGAAAGTAGTCCAACCATTATGAATAGAATTTTTAAATTGTGAATTTGTTAGTTGTTAAGATAATTAAATAAGTTAGATAATAAGTTAATTTTTTATATGATAATCATGTAACACTGTGTCGATGTTATGAACAGTCGGATAGGCTGTTATAATTAAGAAGGATTGTAACTAAGACAATTGTAAAATCCAATTAGTTGATAGATTATTACAGGAAACTTCTCCTGTTTAATAATTAAATAATAAATAAATAATAAATAAAATTAAATCCACTTCGATCCAGCGAGAAATCATGGCAAGGAACAAATAGAAACAAGAGTTTCGTTTATAATAGAGAAGTAAGACGAACCACAGGAGGTTGTAAATCGTAGGGTTTCAAATTTTCGTGTAAACCATCTATTATTGAAAAGAAGAATTATTTTTGTGCTTGGATGTTTTGTGACTCGTTCAGATTCTCTTCATTTTTGATCCTATTCCGCTAAGAAACCGGGATTATCTAATGCCGGTTTGATCTATTATCCAGGTAGTAAATGAATCATATCTGACAACAATCGCTGACTCTGTTTCTCACGAAAACTGCAGAAAATCGAAGAACAGCATTAGAATTGAAAGGATTGGGGTCTAAGATTTAAGGTTTAAGAGTAGGTATATAAAAGGGTTAAGTATGTTCGTAAGAGCATTAGAATTCGAAACTTATCCCAATTTTGGTTATACCAAGTACCATTGAGTTTATTCGAATGCCTTTTGTAGTAATTAAATTTACAAAGACTGTAATGACCCTTATTTTTGAAAATCTCTGAAATATAAAATCATATAATAAAGAAGTTCTCTCTTTCTAACTATATCAAATTAACGTCACGTGACCATTAGAAATAACAAAAAGTAGTGCCATCAATTCAATTATTTTAAAAACTCATTAATGTAAGTATTGAAAATAACTGATAGTTTTAAAATATAAATAAATAAAGCATAAATGAATAACTATCGTTCAGAAGTGTTTGTACAAACAGACATTCATGAAATTGATCGAGCAGTTAAATAAAATTTTTTT
>JAOPTO010000618.1:328117-356914 GCA_033822845.1 Tetrapedia diversipes | reverse complement strand
TAACTAAACTAATTGAAGTTTAATGTAAGTGAATCTTAGTAAATATATTGCACTTGAAAATCTTTCAAATTAACATTGTTAGGCGGCTAACAGTAACCTTTCGAGTGTAAAGGGTTAAAAATCCCTAACAGGATTTAGTTAAAGTCATTGGAGGTTTACTGGTAATACAAAAGAACATATACCACTAAATGACATCTGTATTGTGTCTTACTGAAATTTTGAGCTCTTATATCGAATGGTAATTTTTAATACTCTATCACTCTGTCATAAAAAAAGAACACAGGCAAGCTTATATTCTAAGCGTGAAAAATCGCTGAAACTCTGAGATTCGTTATCAACCCTGTTAAAAGATATTTTGCCGCCATAAAAATTGCCACCATGCTCTGTACAAACATAAAGTTTCGTTGAAATTAGAATTTCAGAAGTAGATGAATGTCCTTATAATAGAGTGTACGAATACTTTTTGGGGCCACTGTATGTGTTTCGTGCGCAGAAAATCTCAGCAATCAGAAACGTGGAAAATTCGCCTGGAGGACTCGTAATAGAAGCCAAATTGTTCCAGCAGATACCTAGTGATTCCTATGAATTCGATCGAAAGATATCCCCGCGTTGGAAAAGGAATAACTCAGCATAAAAGGAGGGGCAGACAGCGAGCTGGAAAGATACTTCGGAAATAACTAGAAAGGATTGCCCGGCAGAGTTTTCTCGTTTCTTCTTAACAAGCTCCGCGCAAGCTTCCACCCGTTAGTCATACATTTATATAAGGGATGTATCTTCTTATTCCAGGGGCGGAATACAGGAGATACGTATCTTCTAGTTATTAATGTATGTCTGCAGCCCGTCCCCCCCTTATCCCTGTGCCACCCCAAGCAGACTTCGAAACCGAAGAAGCCTGGAATGCCGAGAAAATCAGGAAAAATCATCTCGACGATGGTTCTCACGTTGATCTAGATAATGCATTTATGAAGAGGTAAAGCAAGTATAATTTTACAGATGAAAATGTGATTCTGTGAGGGGATCGAAGCGTAAATTAGACAACAAACGAATTTTATTCGTGTTCTACATATTTTCATTAATTTTACTGTTTAGTTTTGTAAAGAGGGAATTCACGTAAAAGTTTTTATAGTTTTGAGTGGAGAATATGTATTTATTTTTTGTCGTTCCTATAGTGGATTCATGATTTTCAGTCGATTACAGATTTTTATTGAAATTCGTATTTTGAAAGATACAGTTAAGGAAATGAAACCTAAATGTTTTTTTCATTCTCTAGATAATATAATGGGTTTTTTACTTTGAATATTAATTATATTTTCGTGTACTATGCATACTTTCTACTTCCTCCAATTCTTGTATTACCTAAAAATTCATAAAAATCCATAACATAATTAATTCAAAATATTATAAAATGTAATTGCAATCTTCAGTTATTTGCATATTCGTTATCAGTATATCACTGAAGAATTTATTATTTTTATATCTATTATCGACATTATCTATTATTTATGAAAGTAACCGTTATGAAATAACTTTATTACGAAACAATTGTACAATTTTCTATCGTTGAAATCGTAAAGGTCATAGATAAATAAAAATTGATAATTGATTTGATTTGAAGATAAATATCAAGATTTCACGCAAAAACAGTAATTACGTCTTTAAACGAAAATTGAATAACCACGAAACGAAAAAAAAAAGAAACGATCGGTAACGTGATACCAAATAACCATAGAAAATCAATAATGAATACATGAAATCTGAAACCGTCGAACGACCCAAGAATATTGTAACGTATAGACCAGTCAGTCATCAATCTTCCTCAATATTAAGCTGCGGCAAAACAAAAACCGAGATGTAACCAAAAACACGTCGGATGAGTGGATAATAAATACCTGGGCCTGGAAATAGAATAATAAATTACGAACTCGAAAAAAAATTGGCGTCGCACACGACGCGTTATTACAGCCCGCGCGATATGTTAACAACCGCGTTGCTGGGTTAACTACAATTTATAATGGCGTCGCGTTGTAAAGTGATCCCGCGTAACGGGAAACGTGTTTTTTCCCATCGGGAATTGAGTATTGCCGTTCATAAGAATAACTCGGTATTGATCACACTTAAGAAACCTCCCGCCACGGCAACATATGAATTCCTAATGAACGACGCCGCACAGTAGGGGTATTTGCCCCGAAAAGCCGGACAAAGCTTGCGTTGTGTGTCGGTTTAACCGCGAGATCGGTGCATCACTCTCGAAAGACTTCTCAACTTTAATTTCAATTTTCAATTTCAATCTTTTTTAACCCCTTGCACTATTTTGACGAGTCTGACTGGTGATGGAAATTTTAGGCCAAACATGGATGTCACGAGTCGGACTCGTTGTTCAGTTCCAGACCAAACATGAATATCACGAGCTTGACTCGTACTCGACATTTCAGGCCGAACATGAATATCACGAGTCTGATTCGTGGTCTTAATTTTGGGCAAAATTGATATTTAATTGTTTATTTATATTGTGTCTTTCAGTTTTAGGTTTGATATTAGTGAGATAATCAGAAAACTTATTTGAGTTCAAATACTACTACCGCGGATTTGCTTTTACATATTTTTATTTCGTTATTAATTAATTATATTATTATTACTTATTCAGAATTTGTTTTAATCTTATATGATAATTAAAGTATTTATAAAAGTTTTTGATTCAAATTCATTTGAATTTCACAAGAGTTCCATCGCGTGGATAAGATGGGCCTCAAGTTTCGGCACGCGCGCTCCACCGTTCGTCCTTCACCGCGACAATTGAGACAGCCGCTTTTGGCCTGACTTTTTCCGAGGTTCCGAATAGTGCAAGGGGTTAATTGAGGGCTTAACGTCGCATCGACAGCGAGGTCATTAGCGACGTAAACCGTTAGTTGTTGGTGCTAGATGAATTCATAAAGTTGTCTATTGCTTTGGATGAAACTGAGGGTATTTTTGGCATTTTCTGTGTTGCTGAAGATTTCTTTTAGTGAGTTAGGAACCTTTGTCTGGGTTCGTGAGGTCACGTATTCCTTACAGAAAAATAAAATATGTTCGATGGTTAAAGGATGTTGACACTTGTCGCAGTAGGGTGGAGGTGTTTTTTTTCAGAAGGTGTTCCTGTGTAATCCTAGAATGTCAGATCTGGATCCTATGTAGTACAACTTGATCTCTTCTGTTAGCTGGTCTTCCCATTCCATTTCCAAAGAAATTGTCTGAGTTATTACTTAATTTATTTGGTTTCTTGGCGTTCCATTCAAGGTTCCAGGTTTGTTTGGTTCGAGATGCTAATACTTTCTGATAGTCTCGGTAGGGTACAGGTATGGTTACTATTATGGTGGTATACTGAGTGCTTCTTTAGAGGCTTTGTCTGCAAATTCATTGCCACGGATTCCTTGGTGCAAGGGGATCCATACAAGTATGATTTGCGTGTCGTTATTAACACGTTTCCTGCCGGACATTTTTTTTAAGACTTCCCGTTCAGGCCAGCGTGGGGAGTATACGCCTCACATTTTTTTTATGGTTGACACAAGCATGTTTTTTATGGTATAATACACAATATTTCAGTAATTTAAAACCATAAATTTAAAAGAAAGGCATATCTCTTTATAAATTTAAACCAGAAAAGCAATCATTTTTAGTTTATTTAACAAATTGTTGTTAAAAATATGCCTTTTTTTAACCCCTTGACTACTGTGGGCGCCTGTAGGCGCTTAGAAATTTTGCGTTTGTGATACTGAGAGCGCCTATAGGCACTCGACACAGTTTGACTTTCTGACACTGAGAGCGCCTATAGGCGCTTCACACAGTTTGGCTTTCTGACACCAAAAATTCGCCGTTCTCGGCGCACATCGTAACTCAATCCCTGCCGTATGGTACGACCAGTACATATCAAAGTCTGCCGTAGTCAAGGGGTTAAAGGCTTTTTTCCGGCGTTAGAGGAAATATTAGCATGGGGCGTATATGCCCCACGTAGCAAGGAACGTGTTAAGGAGTTCCGAATGAAGTTCTAATATATCTCTTACTATGGGATTGTCACCGGGAGGTTGTTGTGTGGTTAATATTGCGGTTTGTGAGTCGTTGTATATAACAA
This sequence comes from Tetrapedia diversipes, assembly GCA_033822845.1. NCBI lineage: Eukaryota > Metazoa > Arthropoda > Insecta > Hymenoptera > Apidae > Tetrapedia > Tetrapedia diversipes. The sequence goes on along the minus strand of JAOPTO010000618.1, from coordinate 352,809 downwards.
TACTTTTATATTGCTCGTTACGGGCAATTTTGAGTGCTTCATGGATGGCGTAGCATTCTCCCGTGAAGATGTTTCAAATTTGAAGGTATTACCCGGGGCGATCACTGCAAAACTGGTATTCGTATCTGTTTTAGACGCATCTGTGTATAGTTGGGTTGACATTGTGTATTCGTTGTTGAGACGGTCGAAATCGGAACAGTATTCAGATTTCTAGTTTTTGAAGGCACCAACCTCCACGTCAAATCTCCCGGGCGCCGTAACGGCTCCACTTGAATGCAAAGGAATAAAACATGGAATTGGACAGAGTTCGAAGCAATTTTGATTGCATTTTATTCGCAAAACTCCATAGAATATAATGACATAAGAATGAATGTCGGGTCGCACCCGGAACTATAACAAAACCATTAATAAACTTATAGAATCATAAGAAATATGTCTAAACCGATGATTATCCTGAAATATCAATAACTACAAATATATACATACAGCATAAGTAAAATATGCTTAAAAATATAGTATAAACTTACCTAAAAGATTTTGGATTTATGAAGAACAATTAAAAATTATTAATAAGTTAATGTTCGATCAGAAAGTGAGTTCCATAAAAATCTAGTTTTTCGATGAATCTCAATGTTTTATGGATATGTACATAAGAGGAAGAAAATGTTGGTACATCGTTCCTTAGACCTTTAACTACTACGAGAAATAAAAATTGTATGATTTAGATGAAATTTCTAAATCGACTTTTGTCCGGCTTTTCGAAGCAAATACCCCACTGTGCGCCGTTTCTTTCGTTCAATCTCTTATCGACACCGACGAAAGCTCGAAAAACTTCGTTACGCTCGACGTTTCTGGCGGCAATCCAACGCCAATCACGGCCATCTTTAATTCCTCCCTCTCGGCTTTGGGACTCGGCGACTCCCGGCCAAATATCTCCGAAGGGTCGTATAAATTTCATTCGGCGTTCCGTTTGCAAACTTCTCCTTCGTTTAACCCAGTTAGACGACTTTGTGGTCAACGTTATCTTTCAACGCTTTAAAGCTTGATTTTTAGTGCTTTCTGGGCTGTTCTGCCTTGCATTTTCATACTTCTCGAACTTATACTTGCTCGTAGGGACTATGGACGCATATATGCGTTTGTCAATTTTTGTTTCCTTCGCCTTATGACTTTTTCTGTTGCTACACATTTCAGGGTTAACCTTTTAGTGTTGACAAAAATTATTCGTAAAGTTCATAGACGAAAATATACGTTTGCCAATTTTATCAATCTTTTTTTTACTGAAACGCAATTGTCAGTGTACAAGTAACAATATTCCATCTCCAGTGATAGCACACCGTTCCTTCGAAGCGCTTAGGCCAAGAGTATTCAACGCTCAAAGGGTTAATTTTATGAAGTGCACGTATATTTATAACTTTATTCATTTTTCTATCCTTCCTTTTTCTTTAATTTATAACTTTTCCTATATGTATAATAAAATTTTGAAACGAAATATCTTGTGACCCAACAATCAATGACCAACGCAACGTGTTAACCTTCTGAGTGCTATGGACGCATATATGCGTCCGACGAAACTTGCTTGTAGGGACTATGGACGAATATATGCGTTTGTCAATTTTTATTTCCTTCACCTTATGACTTTTCCTGTGGCCACACATTTTGGCGTTAACCTTTTAGTGCTGACGAAAATTACTCGTAGGGACCATGGACGAAAATATGCGTTTGCCAATTTTGTCGATCTTTTGCTTACTGCAATGCGATTGTCAGTATACAAGTAACAATACTGTGTCTTCAGCGATAGTGCGCCGTCCTTTCGAAGCACTTAGGCCAAGAATATTCAGCGCTCAAAGGGTTAATACAGTTATGTTGATCGTATAAAGATCCGAAGAAATGGGCAGAATTTCAGAGCTTATTTGCTATCTTTATAATGCGGTTAATCTTTTGAATGCTATAGACGCATATATGCGTTTGACGACAGTTGCTCGTAGGAACTATGGACGCATATATGCGTTTGTCAATTTTTTGTTTCCTTCATCTTATAATCTTTTCCGTGGCCACACATTTCGGCGTTAACCCTTTAGTGTTGACGAAAATTACTCGTAGGGACCATGGACGAAAATATGCGTTTGCCAATTTTGTCGACCTTTCGCTTACTGCAACGCGATTGTCAGTGTACAAGTAACAATATTCAATATTCTATCTATGTAAAGGGGATTTGTTCGAGACAGGATGGAAGGGTTAAAGTGTAACGTTGATTTCGTTGGGTTATTAACCGTTTGCGTACCACGAGCCACTTTCGCGCTCTTCCGATTTCCTGTCGAGAAAACCCAGCGTATTTGACCGATCCAGACAATTGACAGCGCACAATATATATAATATATATAATATATAAATAATAGTATATAATACAAGTACATAATATATATATATAATAGTATTTCATAAAATAATAAGTGACAAATTAAAAATATGAAAAATTTGAAGAACAAATAATATTTCGACACGTAATCGAAAGAGCGCAATCGCGCTCCTTGGCGTTTTTCGATCGTGTTTTTTAAAAACCCTCTGGTACGCAACCGGTTAAAGATTCTTTGTTTATAGCGACTTGCAACAGTTGTCATGTAAATGTCCAAATTGAGGTAGGCCATCTAAATATTTGTTTAATTTTTAGTAATGTGAGATGTGATTGTGACACAATATAAGTGGTTTTGAAAGAGAGAAACTTGTAAAAATGGAAGAAAAATTTGTAAGTATAAAAGCTATGTTTTGAGGACTTTCTGTGTCATCAAAGGAAAATTAAAGGAATAGTTGATCTCTTCCAATTTTGACAACTTGGTTGAACGTACTCGGTTAAAAACGTACAACGGGAACATTCTACGAAATTTTGACCAACAGACAGGATGAACAACCTTCCACCAGCGAGCAATTTCGCTTTCGATCCCGAGGACGCCGCGCGTTTGTCACACTGGCGCTGAGATAATAGCAACCAAGCGAATTATTCGAATAATCGTGGCCAGGGAAGGGGGGCGGAGGTGATGGCGGCCGTGCAGGCTGCGGCAGAAACAATAATGCCAAGACCGGATCGTCATTACCCAGCCGGTAGAGTTATTATAAGCGTGTTAGGACAACGGCGCGGCGAAAGATCGTTACGCTGTCGGGCCGCGCCGTGAAAAAAGGAAACGAGAGACAGGAAACCAGCTCGAAATTGCTGAAGAAAGAGCGTGGCCTGTCCCGCGGACAGGGGTGCCAGCGGGAAAAAGGAAATGCCACCGGTCATTCGTGGCGTGTCCAGCGATTTTCTGTAATCAGCTGATTTATGCCTAATTTAGTTTCGTTCCCCGAGACCTGGGCCGGGCCTGGTAATTTCGTCGTGGTTTCGATTTACGTTCCACCGTGGAATCGCTATATAATTGATTCCGAGATAATTCGCTGGGAGTAAAGTTAAGTTTGAAACATCGTACAAATAAGAGGGACACCGAGGCGATGGTTGAGGGGACGAGAGGGAATTTTTGGTTGAGGCGTTTCCGGAGGCAAGCAAATAAGTTAAACGAATTGTTCTAAAACAATTGCTTATTTCGTTTAATGTGGAATTTTCTACTGCATTACTGTTTTGATTTTAATTTATTTTTCTTAGGTATCAATGTAAGATGTTCGTGTTTTAATGAGGCAGAATTTATATATATGGAATTATTTCTAATAATATTTTGGCAAAATTTATGTGTACAAAATTGAAAATACTTTCCTCTGCTACAGTTCTCATTTTTCTCAAATATAACTATAAATTATATTAATTAATTGAAGTTATTAATAAGTATAAAAAAGAATGTTGTTTTAAACATCCTTTTGCCCAGAAAAATAATAATAAGTTCACAGTTGAATTTGGTAAAAGAATGCTACTTAACTATTCAACTAATTTTTCACGTATCATCATACAGGTTGTCAACGTTGAAAGAGACTAGCTCTTCCTGTAATTTGTCTTTAATGATATAGAAAGTTCTCAAATCTCTGGCAATAATGGTTTGTACTTCTTAAATTTACCACTAGTTCACGCCATGCGCGTTATCTATACAAAAAAAAGAATGCCGGAAAGATAGAAGTGTGTGTAATACAATAGGTGCGTGTTATCTATAGAAAAATACGGTAATTATAAATAACAAACAATAGAATCTTCAATAACCCAAAAAAATCAACGTTACACTTTAACCCTTCCATCCTGTCTCGAACAAATCCCCTCTATAAATATACACATGTATATATAAGGATTTAATAATATAGTAATAATTGATAAATAAATCATAATTTGATAATGGATTATAAATTTATAACTATATATTAATATATAAATTATTTATATATATAGAATTATTTGTTAATCTAAATATAAGGATTTAATAATATAGTAGTAATTTATAAATAAATCATAATTTGAATAATTAGTATATTAATAAACCTATTCAGGCTTATTAACACTTAGCCAACCGAATAGGGAGATCCCCCATTTTACCCTCAACAGAGTGCTGCGATTGATTCTATTTGCTTTTGCTATTAGTTAGTCTTGAACTAGTACTGTTCATAAATTTTCCAAAATACAATTTTTAATGAACTCAACATCAGCTTAGGACCAACTAATAACAAAAATGAATAGAATCAATGGCACTGCTTTCTCAAGGAAAAAATGGAAGATCACCCCAAGTGTTAATATACTGATAATTAATTATTTAATTTATGAATTAAAAATTATTTAAATATTAATATATAAATAAATCTCAAATGAATTTAATTAATTAATAATTATTTTAATAATAATATAAAACTTTTATTTAACCGTTTGAGTGCCAAGCAGCGCGATCGCGCTTCTGTTCTGTCCTCAAAGCGTCAGCGCTCTAAGCTGTGAAGCCCATAATCACAGCAGGCTCGGTTTTTTTTCGATGCGCGACTTTACAATTACCTTTTAGTCTTAGGTAAAAAAAAAGATAAAATTGGAGTAATTTTATTCTCAGGAGAATATCGAAACAAAACTAAACTGTAGGCTAAAAACATGTAATTAATTTGCATGTAAGCTAAAAACAGTGGAATTGCACTTTTTGACATTTTTCGGCACGGAATATGACGAGCGCTATCGCGCCGCTTGGCAATATTCGATCGAGAAATAAGAAAAAGCCGTGGCACTCAAACGGTTAATTATATATATAGGAATACGATCGAGTGGATGCAAGTTTGGGAAAGTCTGAAAAGTACTTGAGTTAGGCGATTGTCGTGTGAACGCAGAATGCTTGGGCTCGAATGTTTCTAAGGCGTGAAGGATGAGAACTTGAGAAAACGTTGCGACTGAGAAATTCTCGGTGGTCATGACAGAACTCATTGAGTGAGAAAGGTTGACAATTAGAACGAAAGGAAACGAGTGTTTGAAAGAATATATGACGGAGGATATCGTTTAATCCGGACCGTTCGACGCTTGAGAGCGGGTAACCGAGGCAACTCGGTCGGTAACGTCGCTGAGTCCACAGTGATGCTCAAGCGTCGAACGGTCCGGATTAAACGATATCTTTAACTAGTTATAACTCGTAAACAAAGCCTCAAACGCAAAATCGTTACTCTTGATTTTCGTCTTAGAATATCTCAGGGAGTTACTCTTTCAATTTAAGCCCAGGGCTGTCCGAACACCCTGTATACATAAACCCCTCGCTATCAGATCCATCCCCGTTCCCCCGAACCCCATAAGCCCGCGCCAATCTACCGAACCACCATCTCGAAGCAGCGGCCATCAGCTTCCCGCGTCGCAATTCCTTTCCCGGTCTCGCATCCCGGCGGCGAGGCGGACTCGTTGAATCGTCCACCGAGGCTATTTTGCAATTTTCGTCGGTCGGTCACGCGGCGCGAGTCCGCCTGTAACTAACCGTGTTTGCGGCGCGCACGGCCGGGGGCAACGACGAACAACTATGTGCTAACGTCACGTAGAGGCCACGGCGACGAGTCCGGCCCACGTAACTCGGAAATCGCGTTTCCACGAACGCCGCCGGATAAGAAGATCGGCCGGAGGAGCGCATTAAACCGCGAACCGACCGAACTAGGAACGCGAGGGCCTGATGATGAACAGTTTGACGGCGGTCACGTCCCGTGTGCCACTCGAAGAATAAGGCAGAGCAGGCAGATGAGCCAGCCGAACTGGTGCATCCCTTCCGGTATGCGTTTCTACGGCTCGAGGATCGAGAAACGGAGACGAATATTCGCGCGAGGCCGATTTGTTTTATGCATGCGTAACGGATCTTTGCATAGAATTTCTAGTTCAAGTTTTAAGTTTCTCCGTTTGGCTGTGGACGGATTTTTTCGAACCTACAGTGGACCCAAAAAGTATTCGTACATTATATTGGGTTGGAGGGAAAGTTCTGTCGTATTTTAAATAGGCAGGTAATTTTTCTTGTAAATAAAAAAAACATCTGGCTAGTGAGACATTGGGAATTTTTTTTGTTTTTTTACCTGCTGTATAATATAAAAGGAGTCCTTTTTTACCGTTCATCATTTACTTGTGATATTTAAAGTGAAAAACATGTCAGTGGATAAAGTGCATTTACGACACTGAATTTTGTATGAATTCCAAAAAGAAAGCAACGCATCGGTTGCGTGTAAAAATTTATGTGCGGTATTTGGAAAAGATATTGTAAATGTTCGTACTTGTCAAAGATGGTTTAGCAAATTTCGTTCCGGGGATCTGAGCCTCCAAGAAAGTGATCGATCTGGACGATCATCCAAGATCGATAATGATGTTTTGCGATCCATGTTGGAAAATAATCCACATTTAACGAGTCGAGAAATTGCAGAAGAGTTTGGCATTCATCATACAACTGTTGGAGATCACGTTAAATCTCTTGAGTTTGTGTTAAAGCAAAGTGTTTGGGTTCCACATGAATTAACGGAAACGGAAAATACGACAGAACCTTCCCTCCAACCCAATATTACAAGGAGATTCAGCTAATCTTAAAATTTTGATTTATAGAGCATAATGGGTCCTGCATGGAGCAATTCTTTCATCGACAATAAACCTTATAAAGGAGGTGGAAACGACCCTCATAGCTTCTGCGATTTTTCATGCTCTGAAAAATTTTTCATGCTTTTAATAAAAGATTTTGGTACCAAATAATTTTTAAATAATTATTTTTTGATGATTTCAGTCTAATTCCCACTCAGAAGAATTCATCTATCAACTATACTCAAAAGTCTTGTAGCTTCTGTCGCTTTTATCACTAATTATGTGCATTATGAACTGCTTTTGTTGAGTTGTAACACAACAGAATTGTAGCAAAGTTACATTAAGGTTTAATAATTAGTTCCATTCATTGAAGCGTGTTAATCATTAACGAGTTACAAGGTTTATAGAAACTTGCTGTGTGATATAAATCATGGTCTCCATGCTTTTCGAATTACAACACAGTCTACGTTAACTGCCAATATGATTGATGCTTTTAACGTGGTCGTTTGACAGGTACTAAATTATCGACTAGATCGGTAATGATTTCACTAGATTTATGACAACGTGTTTTATCCAAGCAAATAGGTGTAAAATTTGTGCAAAAAGTTGGATAGCCTAAACGTAAAATAATTCTTGATGACAGAATAACATTTCTGAAGACGATTCTAAAACTCAAATGACAAAAAGCATTATTTCAAGAAATCATAAATTAAATAAAAGAATCAAGTGACATTTCATAATTTTAACTGCAAAATTGTAATACATATTATAATAATAACATTTATCATTTATTTAAAAAAAAAACAGTATTTGTACAACAAGTTCAAGGATAACAAATTGAATGTAAATGGTTGCCATTTTACACGCATAAAATTTTTCTCTATTTATGGAAATTTTCATGTTACCCAAGTTATTCCCTGTAATCAAGGTATTGATTAGAAACCTACATTTTTTCAAAGAATCGCTATTCAAATCGATAGATCACTCGTACAGCGATCCATAGCATAACTACCCCACGTATCATACCCACGTCAAGGGACACAATTCTGCCAAACGAGATCGTTCAAGTTCTCGATCGAAAAGTTTCCCGTTAACAATCGTGTACCGCCAAACGCGATCATCGACGTCCTCGCGATCGGTTTCTCGATCCTGTGCCGCGCCATTTATGATCCTCTTCGCCTAGGACTCTTCTCTCAGGCCGCACAAAACGTCCCTGTCGATCGATCCGCGCGATGAAAATTAATCTCTCGGCGCGACGCAAAGAGCAACCACGACGAGGAAGGAAAACGATCTCCGTCGCTCGAGCTTCGACTCGATCCAGCTTGTTAGGATCGATCTTCTGTTAGTCGATCGAGAGAACCCTTGCGTACTACCTGGTCACCTTCGTCCCCTTCCTTCCTGCGACCGTGTCCCTCTCGTTCCTCTCTCTCTCGAGGTCGGCTTCATCCTGAATGGTGGCGCGGAATGCGGTAAAGCAAATAGGTTCCTCTCGCGGCCGAATAACTAATTACGCTTCTTCCTGGCATTCCTGTCTCTGGTTAGGCAGTCAACAATAAGAGAGGAGGCAAGCAGCCTGGTCGAAGGAATTACAATCAACCCTCCCGTAACGCGATTAACCCCTTGACATACGAATGAAATGGAACTTGATGCGACCGAAAAATACCATTTAATTTCGCTCAACTGAACGGTTACGTGAAGGCTGAGAAAGAGTATATTTTATTTTGAAATTTGGATTTTTCATTCAGATTTTCTTCTTCTGTCCAATTCCATCCATCGTCTGCTACATCAGAATCATCACTGCTTGATATGGGTCTTGCACGTTTACGAACATTTTGTAGGACAAGGCTAGCTTCACTTGAACTATCACTTGAATAGTCAAGGGTATGAACACTTCGATGACTGGTGTCAATCTCATTATCATCACTAGAGTAACCAATTGTACCATCATCGTCACTTTCATATAATGCATCCGACTTATACATTTTACAGGGATTATTTATAATCTCTACTAAACTCAAATATTGTCTTCATTCACCGTGCGAGACTTCTACTAAACTGAATGTTACTTTCAGTGTGTTTCTTCTTACGTGTTCGATGCTTTTTTGTTCTTGAAGTTGAGAAAAAATGACAGCCTAGACAGCAGTACCCCCTTAATTCGTACCTCGCTATAAGAGTACCGCGCTATAAGAGCACCGTGTTATAGGAGGGTTAACTGTACAGGCTAATCCTGAATTCGTAAGAGGACGCGAGCGACTACAACGAAGAGGAACCCTCTCAAGTCTGATATCCTTCTCGTCGCGATCCTCTTCTTCCTTTTCATCCCTTCTTCTCCTTCTTCTGTTTCTGTTTCACTTCATCGCCATTCTTCCACGGGTATCCCTTCTTTCTGCGCTCGCGTTCTCCGTTTCGTTCTTGCCCGGCGTAATGGCGTTGTTTAATGTTTAATCATAGCCGCCGCGCTGCCGGAGTATAATCAGAGTATAATTCAAGCAACAACATCAGCAACCACCATGTCGAGCCAGAAGGACGCTCCCTCCCGTGGCGGTGTGTCTGCGTTCTGCGGTCGACCTCGCTTCAAACGCACCGAACACCCAACTGCACCCACGGCTACGTGTACCTCTTTAGGGTACGTCGTTTAGGGTGCAAGTTCATCTTTTTTCAAGCACGAGCTCGCAGAAAATTGAAAACCCTTGGCGATCGTCGAGTTTGTGGTAGCGTTAGGTTAAACGACATTTTAAGGCGTTTTTTAATGGATAATAGAGATTAGAGATTTGTAGTTGGTAGACATGGTGAAGCGAATAAAGTTAGCATGATAATTAAGACAGCGCATTTTATGGATGATAGAGGTTAAAAGTTTGTAATTGGTGGATTTTAAGTTGGTGGACATCGTGAAGCGAATAAAGTTAGCATGGTAATTAGATCGCAGATGTTTATGCATTTTTAAAGAATTCAAGTATATAACAAAAATAGAGAACATGTGTGGTATGCAAAAATATTGGTATTCATGGAGAAGTGAATAAAGTTAGTGTGATACTTAGACAGCGCATTTTATGGATGATAGAGGTTAAAAGTTTGTAATTGGTGGATTTTAAGTTGGTGGACATCATGAAGCGAATAAAGTTAGTAGAGTAATTAGATCGCAGATTTTTATGCATTTTTAGAGAATTCAAGTATACAGCAAAAGTACAGAACGCACGTGGTATGCAAAAATATTGGTATTCATGGAGAAGTGAATAAAGTTAGTGTGATACTTAGACAGCGCATTTTCTGGATGATAGAGATTAAAAGTTTGTAATTGGTGGATTTTAAGTTGGTGGACATCGTGAAGCGAATAAAATTAGTATGGTAATTAGATTACAGATTTTTATGCATTTTTAAAGAATTCAAGTATATAACAAAAATAGAGAACATGTGTGGTATGCAAAAATATTGGTATTCATGGAGAAGTGAATAAAGTTAGTGTGATACTTAGACAGCGCATTTTATGGATGATAGAGGTTAAAGGTTTGTAATTGGTGGATTTTAAGTTGGTGGACATCGTGAAGCAAATAAAGTTAGTATGGCAATTAGATTCCAGATTTTTATGCATTTTTAGAGAATTCAAGTATACAACAAAAGTACAGAACGCACGTGGTATGCAAAAATATACAAAACATCCTGAATAGAGTATTTATACTATTTACATATTATGGTTTTACTATTATATTTATAGGGTGAGACGGATCTCCGTTTAAGTTCCACCATTTTAGCTGTACTTATAAAAATTCGCATAAAAATCCATAATTTAATAATAATATGAGGGAACATTTTCTTTGATAGATAAGTGCTTGGATGAATAAGACCCCGATTATTGTAAATCAGTTTATTTTTGCGAAGTTTCCTTATTTATATTTATTAGAACTACTGAGATTTAGTAGAATTACTGAGGATGCATTGAAAGACCATTGAAAATAAGATTATATATTTTAAATGTAGAGAGAGTACTCAATTATTGGATATATGGAGTAGATATGTAATTGTTAAAATACATTTTATATATTTCATCAGAATTGAAAAAAGGTAATTTTCTCAAAGACACAGTACAATTATTAGACATAGGAAAAATTCCTGTACTATTTAAAAAGTTCGTATAGTATTTTGTAAAAAATTGTTACATTCTTAGACAAATTATGTTTAATATCAATATACTGCAAAACCTAAAAACTTCTAATTTTTTAATTATGCGAAGCATTGAAACATGCTTCAACATTTTCTAATGTAATCCAGTCTGACTTTAAATTAACCATCTCCAAGAGTTAATTTCAATTCTAAATGCACAGATTACAAATCAATCCAACAACTTTCATCGCTTCTTGTCTCCCTTGATCTACATGTTCCGAGCGTATTTCACTTTTCTAAGCGCAAATACGATTAGTCCTCCTCCGCGCACAGTTAAAGGAATGATTTAGGTGCGTATCCTGAGCTTCTATTAAACACCCGTTCGAAGGACGACTTGTGCCACGCGCAAACGATGTCGAGCCTCGTATACAAATGACAGAGTTCGAAGCGAACGTTCATTGATTGCGTTGGCAGGCAAATTTAAACGTAAGATATGTTCGCATGCGAATTGTCCAACCCTCCTCCGCTGCTTTTCTATTATCCAACGTGATCATAACGCGACTCATTTTGCCGGAGTCTGTTTTGTTAATATCCCGAATAATATGAAATAATGATATACTATTAACGCGTATCCTACCACACTATTATTTCAGACGTTGTCAAGCGAAGAGGAATAAGTGATAAATGGTGGAACGATTGAAATCTGTTGTATTGATCCCTGTATTGTTTTATTGTGATTTATTAAACTTCCGAATTTAATAATTTTATAGCTTGCACATATGATTTGATTGAGTGACATTATTCGGTTAATAAGACTCAATTCTGAATTTAATTCGGTACTTTTAACGAGATATAAAATTACTCTAGATAAGAAATATACTGATTTTGAACTTGTTTTGAAAATCTAGAAATTTTGTTTCAACACCCCTAATGGTAGCGGACGAACGTTTAAGACCAAAGATTTGTTGGAAATATTAAATTAAATTTATATGGATAGTTGCAATGAACAAAATTCATATGTTGTGCTAATCAATAAGCAAATTTATCCTATTAATAATAAAAATGAATGGATTGCGTAACGTTAATTAGTATTACATAGTAATCACAGAACCATGTTCTGGCCTTAAATATCTGCTATAGCACCTTCTCAATTTCCAACAATTATTTTATAATACTAAATTTAAAGCTGATAGAGGAAAATAGGATGACGAAAATTCTTAAGCTCTCAAAATAAATTTCATTTGTAAACACAATCACCAATAACTACCATCTATTCATCAATCTGATCCAGTTCTAATCAAAAGTAAACCCAAATAGCTTGGTTGCCTCATATTTTCACAAATTAGATATTTACCAGATTTATTAGATAGATTAAAAAATTTGCATTATACTCATACCAACAACGCAACACAAAGTTTGACAAATATTTCCGAAATTCCTGATCTCATTCGGTATTATCGTCGATTATCCTTAGCATTTCTTTTTCCTAAATTTCAAGAAATTTCTCACTTAGGCTGAGCACGTTTCGTTCGAACAAGAGGATGACAACTTTTCTCGATAATTAATCCTCGATTCTTTTGTGACACTCACTGGTACACGTCGAGGCAACGAGCCTCGCTGATTTGCTCGTTTTCGATCGCCTCAAGGCCCATGATCTTGCCGAGTCATGCATGGAACTCCCGGCATCATTGCCATAACTCGTCCCGCTGTGTCACCTTCGTGAAGAGTTTATGGTACCATCGTTCCTAATTCGTAACAATTCGGTCACCTCACCAACGTCCACGCACTGAGGCCAGATTTTTGTTACCTCATTGACGAATTATCTTTAACCCTTTGCGGTCCGCGTTGCATTCGCAATTTCGTTCCAGCAGGTCCTATGTCGACGATGGACAAAGGATTGTAAAGGATTAACTTTAAAATCATCTTTGTTTTATCCAATTTGAATAAATTTCAGCGAAATTATGTCAGTTTAAAGATTGATTGAATATGGAAAGAGTTTTTTACAATTTTTCGGGGCAAATACTCTGCTTTGTCGCTGTGTCAAGTGACGCTCGACATAGGACCGCAAAGGGTTAATCCTCTTAATGCCGGAGGCCGATATATCGGTCCGCACTTATGATCACTTATACCTTTGATATTGTAGGAGCCAGAAATTACCCATAGATTTATTAAGTTTTATTTATACTAATTAGGATTTAAGATTATGAAGGTTTAGTGGCGAAATTATTTCGTGGGGCGGCACTGCCTGCGCGGAGGGCAGAAGATCGTGAGCGAGCGAAACGGAGTTGTAAAAACGATTACGAAATGTTTCTTTTTTTTTTGACAGAAGACGTCCATCCTTTGTTCATTCCGTGCGCAATGTTCATGTAATTGTAACCTAACTCTCTTTTGTACTATTTTAAAATATATAATCTTTTATTAATTGTTTCCTACAATATTTATGTAATTTTCAATGAATATAGAAAAATTAGTATCACTGTTTTATTCTGTATTTCGGCCTTAATACGCTGCTTTCTAAATTATGTAAATATTGATTTTCGTTTGGTTTTTAAAATCGTGAAATTTGGCCGGTTATCTTCGCATAGCCACCTCTTTTTCGCCCGGCACTAAAAGGGTTAAGCGTTTTATCTCGAATCAAGTTTTATCGACTCAATCTTTTCATTTTACTTGAACTACTATAATTACTTTTTATTCTATTATGTACACACTAGTTAGTTTATACTCGTATAATTAATAAAATTAAAATTGAAATTAAATTAAAAAATTACAATTTACTGGTGCGTTGTTTCCATATCACACGTCTACAAACGATAGAATTCCTCGTAGAAGCGATTTCGCACTCGACTAAACAGCTCATCCACGCGATCTCCTATTGGTCTTGCAAAAGAACACGGACAATCGGCATATTGTACTCAATCTTCTCATTTCACTTGAACTATTACAATTACTTTTCATTCTATTATGTACACACTAGTTGGTTTATACTCGTATAATTAATAAAATTAAAATTGAAATTAAATTAAAAAATTACAATTTACTGGTGCGTTGTTTCCATATCACACGTCTACAAACGATAGAATTCCTCGTAGAAGCGATTTCGCACTCGACTAAACAGCTCATCCACGCGATCTCCTATTGGTCTTGCAAAAGAACACGGACAATCGGCATATTGTACTCAATCTTCTCATTTCACTTGAACTATTACAATTACTTTTCATTCTATTATGTACACACTAGTTGGTTTATACTCGTATAATTAATAAAATTAAAATTGAAATTAAATTAAAAAATTACAATTTACTGGTGCGTTGTTTCCATATCACACGTCCTCAAACGATAGAATTCCTCGTACAAGCGATTTCGCACTCGACTAAACAGCTCATCCACGCGATCTCCTATTGGTCTTGCAAAAGAACACGGACAATCGGCATCTAGGTTCGTCTCCACGCGGTCGAGGCCACGAGGGAGCATCGCCACGTCGCGGTGGCAGCGTTGAAAATAACGTGGCGCATTATAGGCAAGCATTAGAGTGACCGGTAGCCGACCGATGAGTTTTTTGTCGGATTCCAGTAGCGCCTTCGACAAACACCGACGAGGGGAAGAGACGGGGCCTCTGTAGCTCGCTACTTTTACTAGGTTATTCACGAACGGTCTCGTGACTCGTTCCGCGCCAGCTCCTCTCAGCACCTTGTCCGACGCGGAGGCTGTCAAGGGCCAAAAGAAGTCCCCCAAGGAATTCTTCGTAGCGAAGTGAACGCGCCGGAATCGAGGTTCGATAGGCGCGAAACCGAGTTGCCTACGCGTCGCCTATTCGCGTCATTCTTATTCAGGATTACCTTGCTCGGGCTCGAAAATGTCGTTGTTACAGAAATGGAATCAATTGTGCCCATAATTATGAAAGTGGTCTAAGTCATATATTTCTTGTTTCGAGATATTTAATGGATTACATTTGAATAAGTTAAAAAATATTTTTATATTATGCAATATTTTAATTTAGAATTTTATTAGTCTTGATTAATGAAAATTTATTAATAATGTGAAATTTTGTGTGAATCTCATACGGAAATATTGTTTTTAAAGCTTGAATTGACTTAGACCATTTTCAAAATTAACTGAATGGCCTAATAAACGACTTAAAGCGATAAAAAGTTATAAGTTTTATTAAAAACAATAATTTTAATAAAATAATTCATGTACATTTATTAATTACTTTTGTAAAATAATTCATTTTTATCATTTTAGTCTTTTATCATTATCAGTTTTGAGATTCTTAAAATGTTTCTGCAAAACTGGAGGGATGTAGGGTGGTAGTAAACACATAATATCTTCGTTTTTCTTTCGTTACTTGTGTAGTGGTGGTGTATAATGGAAGTAATTTAATATATCCGTATATTTTTGGTCAACATGGCAAAATGGCTAACACAGTGTAACGGTTCATTTTTTACAAATTCACGAATGAATTTGCGTTTCTCGTTCAAATAATGTGTTACCATCGTTACCATTATCATCGTCGACTGTTTTGTAATAACTAATAAACTCAAATTTTTCTAATTTTTGACTTAGACCACTTTCATAATTAACGCTAAATGAATTCTGTATAATGTTGAAATAGCAACCACTATCTAATCGTTCATTTTTTACAATATTGTGAAAATTACATTAAATTAATTTAGTTTAAAGTAATATAATGTGAAATAACATAAACTCATTTTTTTTTTTAATTTTGACTTAGACCACTTTCATAATTATGGGCACAATTTTATCTGGTATGCACTTGAATTGTACCAAATTACGTTTTTATGTCTATGACACGTTTTGACTGATAACTGATGATAATTTCAGAAACAAAAAATATTCCGGTTAGCCCTACTATGGTCTTTAACACTAGAACTACCAGAGCAGTCAAAATGACCAGTTGGTGACTATTCGTAGCAGCCTTAGAATTTCTCTGTGATAACGTTTCCAAAATTTACTATGATTTTCTGCAGAAGGTCTAAATAAAGATTTGTTTTCCATGTATTCAATATCTTTTCATGTAATTTTCAATTTGGTCTCTTCCATGCAAATAAGTACACTATAATTGTCAGTAGTTCTAGTGTTAAGTCACTTTTTACCTAACTGTTTCCTTTCCACTGGAAAAATGTATTTAGATTCGACAGAAAAAGCCTATAAAATATTTAATTTTATATTCAAGATTCTGAGCCAATCACTCAAATTGTTAAATAAATGATTACAGCAATATTTGTTTGCCAATTGTTTCCTATTGATCGGAAAAATTTGTAACTGAAGAAACCGTTTAACTCCGCATACCTTCTCAATTGCTTCCAACATTCTACAAAATCATTTTCATGGAAAAGTAATTGCTGTTTTATCAATTACTCTAGACGACGTCTTTTTCTGAAGACCGACAGCAAGACATGCGGTTGCCTTGTAATCGCATTACTAAATTGGAATTCAATCAGAATTGCAGGAATGCCTTCAGAAATGTAAGCGACGAGAAAAATGTTTCTTATTATTCCGATATAAACGTCACTGTTTTACTAACACTGGAATTACGAGTTACATATCTGTATCTACAGAATGTATCTCAAAAATATTCTTTAAGAACTGCAATTAAATATTGAAACGTATATCATATCATAGAAAAGTATCTATTTAACAAAGTAAACAGTATAACTTGATAGTGTAGTAGAAGATTTCATTCATAAAATTGTATAAAAACAGATTCTTCTGTTTTTTATTATTACAGAAATATTATAAATTTTGTGTGAACTTCAAGAACCTGTTATGCTCTAAATAAAATCAACTTTGAAAAATATTTTTTGATATATAATCACTATTTTGCACATGCCTATCATTTCTTTCGAAACAAAATCAATTTCTAAGAATGATTTTTCTTAAACCAATATTTTCTTGCAGAAAACAACTCTGAATCCTTAACTTCTTTCTTAACTTCTTTCATCCCTAACGCCGAACTTCGTGCAAACCTACTCACAACTGAATCATTCTTTAGTGCTGTAGAAAAGCTACCAATCCAGCAACCAAATGACCAAATATCCCTAGCTCAGAGGTCTCCAAAGTGGGGTACCCAGAAAATTCTAGGAGGTACGCCATATTTCTCTTCAAAATACTTTATACCCTTTCCCTCGCACAGAATTATAACTGAAAAATAAAATTTGGGCGACATTTTTTTTTAACTGCCGACTGCATTGTATGTAGAAACCTGGCAATTCTGCTTTCACGTCTAGTTATCCCATTGAATCATAATTTAAAATCTCTCTTGTAATATACAATTGGATGTATATACATATATTGTTTCAGTTAAAATAATTAAATAAAAATAACTTGATTTTCTGCAATTCTTCCGTCTATTTCCTCAAAAAGTATCAAAACTTTTGACACACACACATACACACTCTCTATATATAATTAAGGGGTACAATTTATGATTATTCTCGTCATAAGGGTACACGGTCAAAAAAGTTTGGAGATCACTGCCCTAGCCAATTTCGATCTCCCCCCCTTCCAATCACGGGAAAGGAAAACGCGGGGAAAAAAGGCAACGAGATCCGCAACGGTCGCGAGTCGAAGGGAGGGGTGAACTGTCACCCCCTGTAACAGGATTTTTTTTTTCAAACTCTCCTTTCCTCGACTACCCGTCCCCACGAGCCATGAGTCACATAATGGCTCCTCCGTGGCCCCGAATGATTTATGCCTCCGGTCGGGTTTATGTATTTCTGTGCAACGCGCTGCAACTTTTTTCTTTTTCCTTTTTTCTTTTCTAGCTTCTCACCCCGCTGTCGCCCGAACCGGCTGAAAGAGGAACGATCAAGGGACCCGTGGGGAACGAGCCGCGGTGTGACGAGGCTAGAGAGGGGGGGGGGGAGGGGCCTGGTATTAAAGCGTTTGCGGGGCCCCAGTCGCTGCTTTTCGCCGCTGCGGCCGACTACGCAGCCTATATAGATCGATATAATTAATAGCTCGGCCGTGGATCGGGTAACATATGACCTGGGACGCGTTGGAAGAATGGAGAAGGACATCGTTGGCCCCGTGAAAGGGGGCAGGGGGAGGGGGAGAAAGAGAAAGGAGGCGATTCGGGGCATTCGTCCTGCGCCACTTCAAACTTTCAGACCGCGTTGCATCCGAAGGGATTAAAGGCTACTAAACGAACCCCGCGAGGTGTTTCTGCGCGACGGATCGAGAAAAAAGGGGGGGACGGGACCGGGGGCATGCTAATTCCTACCTGACGCCGTCCCCAAGGTCCCCGTATTTGGGACCGTGTGCTGGGTGAACCCGTTCGGTTGTCCACCGCCACAGTGGACATCGCTTTGTACGCGGCTATTACTGTAGCAAGATATTTTAATTACTGTCCACTGTTTTCTATAAGATTAGAAATAATATACTTTCTTTACAATATTTAACAAACTAAAAATAATTACAGTGACACCAGAATGTATTCGTACACTGTATTACAAGGAAGTTCTTCTAATCCTGAAATTCTGATTTCAATGAAACTTTATGTGTCATGCATGGAGCAATTTTTTTGGCGGCAAAATATCTTTTAAGGGGGCTGATAACAAACCTCAAAGTTTCAGCGATTTTTCACGCTTTGAATATAAGCTTTACTGGGTTATTTTTTGTATGACAGGGCGATAGAGTATTAAAAATTAAACATTTTCTATTTGAAAGGTTTTGCTTCATCAAGTACCATTACTAAGTTATCTTGAAAAAATGAGAGAAAACTCGGAAACTTCAACGCTGATTTCATCCCTTTAAAATGGCATTTAGATGAAAAGAAGAGATTAATTCATACCATACTATTACGATCTACATATCCACAAAGTTTTATCAAATATTTCTATCAGACTCAGAATTTCAGGGTTAAACGAATTTCTTTGTGACATAGTGTACGAATACTTTTTGGAGCCACTGTGTATTGAAGTAAACTATGTAGTGTAGTATGACCGAATTGTCTAGAACTTGAATGGCGAACCTTTTTAAGGCGTCGGTCAAATTTTGTTCATATTTTTTTTAGTACTTGCTCTTGTGTCACCAATGCCCATTTGCACAAGAGTTAAGTTTAAGAATTTTTTAAACTAAACATCTTTAAAATTTTGTTGACTTAAAGAGTAAAAATAGGCGTTGTTTGACGATTTAAAAATTTTTAGTGGGGTTAAAAATTCTTATGTTTTTAGTGCTAATCGTCGTTTGCATAACTTTATAACTGTAATGATCAAAATAAAGGTTATAAACAGCATTTAAATTGCTTGTGTCAATGCGATGCTTGAAAAAATTACAGATAGAATATAAATTATCCACAGAAATTCTTAAATTTTTAAGAATTCTAAGTCAACCCGAGAGAAAATTCTAAATCAACCCGCATAAACAAAGAAATGGTTGCCTAACAATTATGGGTCTGTGTCTGGCCTATGGGTCGTAGGTTCGCCATCACTAGTCTAGAAGCCAAAATCCGAATGTGTGCCCCTTTGTCTCGCGAGACGACACAGAAAACTGCCAAAGAACGCCGCGACGGAACTGTCGGTTAACCCTTTCGATGCGTTGTTACATATCGGTTCGCCAGTTTCGCTTTCATTACGCAGCGACCCGGTATGTTTCGGCGTGAACGAGATGGGACAGCATGCTTGTCGAGTTTTCTTAGTAGGAGACTGCGACTTGGAAGGACTACACGTGTTGAGGTGTTGAGACAGTTCGCGTGAAATTGCTAATAATACGTCGAGAACCGTGGGTTTATAATGTGGGCGCATTAGTGTTTCTGATTCCTAGATGTTCTTCGTTTCTCGAGAATTTCCAAGATGTTAACACGTTCGCGGACAGTGGAAAGCTCAGTGAGGTGTAAAAATAGACACGCGATTTTTTTTTTTTAATTATTTGGGATATCCGAAATGTGATTAGATACATTTTGTAAGAGTAATCAGAATATTACATTTTAACAGTTATATTCATGGCGATATTTGAATCGAGGTTATATGAAATTAAATCAATAATAATTGGTTTTAAAATTTGAATGTTATAGTAATGAAAATGAATGCTATAGCATTCACGTTCGCGAACGTGTTTAGAAAGAAACTGAAAAATTGATGTTTTTGT
The DNA here is from genome assembly GCA_033822845.1 of Tetrapedia diversipes. NCBI lineage: Eukaryota > Metazoa > Arthropoda > Insecta > Hymenoptera > Apidae > Tetrapedia > Tetrapedia diversipes. The sequence continues at coordinate 332,639 of JAOPTO010000618.1, read as the reverse complement.
AAAAGAAATATTTGTCGAAGATGCAGAAATACTTAAACTAAACATTTATTTATGTGCTTGTTACATATTTATCACCGTGTCGATATAGATCGTCAATTGAAATGTGTTTAGTACTGCCAAAACATTGTTGCATTGTATTTCATAATGTATGTTGAAAATTAAATTGTCTCCTTTCTGATATATAACGTACAATAGGTATATTCAAGCATGCATAAGTGACTAATGGTAAGCAGTTTGTGTTAATTATAAAATAATTAGAACTTGATGTGGGTGAGTTGTAATCACATGATATTAATAGAGTAAACAGCGATATAAAAAAAAAACAGTCTGTGTGTGGTGATAATAGCAATCTTGATAACGTGTAATTTTTAATATAGAGAGAGAGAAAATAAGAGAGAGCGTATCCCAGAACGTATTTCAGCGTATTTAATATTTTTGTTATATTTCATTGTGTTTCTTCATTGTTAATAGTTACATAAATAAATTGTCCTACACATTTACTCACATCTGTGTGTGCTGGTGATAACAGCGATCCTGGTAACATATAATTTTAATATATATATAAAGAGAGAAAATAAGAAAGAGTGTGTCCTAGAACGTATTTCAATGTACTTACGTTTTTTGTTATATTTCATTGTGTTTTTTATTGTTATATAAATAAATTGTTCCTACATATTTACTCACATCTGTGTGTGCTGATGATAACAACAATCCTGGTAACATATAATTTTAATATATATATATAAAGAGGGAAAAAAAGAAAGAGCGTATCCTAGAACGTATTTCAGTGTATTTCATATTTTTGTCACATTTCATAGTGTTTTTTATTACTAATAGTTATATAAATAAATTGTCCTACACATTTACTCTCATCTGTGTATGCTGGTGATAACAGCAATCCTGGTGACAAGTAATTTTAATATATATATAAAGAGAGAAAATAAGAGAGAGTGTGTCCTAAAACGTATTTCAATGTACTTAATTCTTTGTTATATTTCATTGTGTTTTTTATTGTTATATAAATAAATTGTTCCTACATATTTACTCACATCTGTGTGTGCTGATGATAACAGCAATCCTGGTAACAAATAATTTTAATATATATATATAAAGAGAGAAAATAAGAGAGAGTGTGTCCTAAAACGTATTTCAATGTACTTAATTCTTTGTTATATTTCATTGTTAATAGTTATATAAATAAATTGTCCTACAATTCCTTACTCACAAAAATAAAGGTAGCTTCCAAATCTCTCTAACGAATTAACCAGAAAATCATTACCATAAATCGTTTCACTCAGAACCACCGCTATGCATTTCAGTTGCCTTGATCAACACCGATGAACCCTATTGTACGTGCAATTTCCGCGCGAGTCGATGTCCTCTGACAAAGAGAGACACAGATACAGGGTGATATAGAGAGAGATGCCCATACGGAACCCACAAATCGAGCTATCATTTGCATTCTCTCGTCGGCCAAGCCACGTGCCTACCGTGCACACCGTGTCCTTTGAAACACCCCGCGCGCGCGCGTGCATTCACACGCGAGCGGCGTGCGTTTTGCATAATTTCACGAATCGCGCGTATAATCGTTCCCTCAGAAAACGCGACGGCATTTCGTGTCGCGTTCCCGCGACCCTGGCCGCCTCACCGGTATTAGCATAAGCTTTTCGAAGTGACGCAGAAAAGAGCGACACGTGGCCCGCCGCCGTACCGGAAGGAACCAGCGAAGGGTTCCTCGTATGAATTTCGACCGACTCCCCCTCTTCACCCCTTTCCCTGTTGCTTCACGGACTACCCCCTTCGACGGTGTATCGAAATTTTGCTCGCTGCAAGCACAGGAGGAAGCTGAAGAGGGTCCTTCTAGGGCCACGTGGCTGAGAGTCGCCTTGAACTTTCCCTCCTTGCACGAGCCGCGCGCCATTATTATGGCAGCCGATGATGCACGCTATTCTGTGAGCGATTGCACAACGTCATGAATCGTATTGTCCGTTTAAAATGGCCTCTGTTGACGGCGGATTCGTATGCTGATGAGCTTGTTCGGAACACAGAGGGATCGACGATGGGGTAGCTACGTTAGTTCAGTGTAAATATTTTTCAGCTGTTTTATGTGCGTTTGAGAAATTCAGGGATGGTTTCTTCAACCTGTTAACTGGGTATGACGAAATATTTCGTCATACCCGGAAGATTACATCAATGGGCATGGCGACATTTTTCGTCAAGGAAATTAACCGTAATATGTTGAACGCATTACGTTTTACGTAGTTCTTATCTATCAAAACTGCCGCTGCACGCACTCGCCCGCTCATACATTGCGATAACACTTCGAGTTTGCACAATTTGGTTTCATTTTAGTCTGAATTTATTCCCCGGTTAACAGGTTAATAGTTTACCGACCACTCATGGCTCAACTTATTGCATACACACTTCCAATCGGCTTATTTTGATGCGGATGCATCGCTATTAACCCTTTGACTGCCACAGACGCATATATGCGTCTGGCGAAAGCTATCGGTATGGACTAAGGACGCATATATGCGCTTTCTGTAAGAGTCCGGCATGGACTAAGGACGCATATATGCGTTTGTCAATTTTTTCAAGCACCTACACAGAATTAATACCATTGTGCGTGTGTGAGATACGTATTAATTGATAGGCATTTTCCGTAAAAATGTCCTAATCGTGCCGACACAACACAACTATCGCGAAGAAAATGTGTTGTTTGTGTAAAATATAAGAGAAGGAGCGACACGCGTTACGAATGTAAAAAATGCGATGTCGGACTATGCATTGATAATTGTTTTGAGATTTTTCACACACAATTGAATTATTGACTTCCGTTATATTTATTAAATTTAGTTTTCCAGTTTATTGTTTTCTATTTTATTACACAAATTTTAGTTTACTTTAAGTTTCAACGTCAATAATAAGGAATACTGTATTCTGTAAAGAGATATTAACCCTTTGCGCTTGAGAGGTGACTGTTAGTCGTTTAACGATACTAACCCTCAAAAATTTTCAAATTCAGAATATTTAGTAACATTCGCCTATATTAAACGTCATTTAGTTTAGTTAAGTAGTACACTAAAATTTACGTGTATCATTATTTACCCTTTGAGACTAAGTAATAAGCAAACTAACTGAAGTTTGAAAATTTGAGAAATTATCATTTGGTGACTAACAGTCACCTCTCGAGCGCAAAGGGTTAAACTATCAGTTACGCGAAGAAAATCATGGTAATCAATTCATTCTGCAATTATGCGGTCGGTAAAGTGTTAAAATAACTGTTACAGTTGAAATCATTGTTTCCTCTACTTTAAATATTGTTCTGCAACAATATGTCTATCTATAGAAACATCGAAATGAAGCATCACTGCTGGTGAAAGGAAGTCATGCGTGTATGACAGCAGCCGGTAAAGTGTTAAGCTTTCATTAAATTTGTAGAATTTGGGAAACATGTCGTAGGAGTTTCGAGTAAGGTCCTTCGTGCTAATTATAGGAATTACTGTTTTGAGAGTTGCAGTTAAAATAGTTTTGTAATCAATTTAATTTCATTGAAGCTGGTTACTTTAAATATTTATAGAATATTCAAAATATATAATTTTTTACAATATTGCAGGTTTTAAAATTGCCCCGTATTGGTAATTTGTGCAAGAAGAAAAAGATGAGATATTAGCATCAGTGTTTATTTGAACTATATGAATCAAGATTAATGCTTGAACTTTTCAACAAATTTCTTAAATAAATTTCTATTTTTCACTAATTGTAATGGTTTTGTTGCTATCGGTACCATGTATCTTCAGTAAAGTATTATAATAGGTACTTTACTTAATCTGAAAATCTAAAACTAGCGGTGAATTAACTGAGCATTGTGGCATTTCACGCGAGTGTGTGAACACACAATCTTTATAATGATAGTACAATTCTACAATATTCCTTCAACTTAAATAATAAATAACAATATGATTATCAAACGTTATAAGTACCCATTAATCAATCAAACTTTTTAATTCTGAAATTTAATATTATTAACATTAGTTTTAAATCGAAGCATACTAATCTTGAGGGACCTGTACTTGACAACAAGATTGAAAAATGTGTTAAATATTTTTTCGCTTCCTGCAAATATTAATAGTACCATTTTATTTGAACCTTTTTAATTACAACGCAATTATTAATAGTACCATTTCATTTGAATCTTTTTAATTAAAATACAATTTCATATTCCTCTACTATTTCTTAAATCTCTTTTCCCTTATATTTTTTTGCTTCCAGCAAATATTAATAATACCATTTTCTCTGAATCTTTTTAATTACAACGCTATTCCATATCCCTTTCCTCTTTCTTAAATCCCTTTTCCCTTATATTTTTTCGCTTCCTGCAAATATTAATAGTACCATTTTATTTGAACCTTTTTAATTACAACGCAATTATTAATAGTGCCACTTCATCTGAACCTTTTTAATTACAACACAATTTCATATTGCTGTACTATTTCTTAAATCTCTTTTCCCTTATATTTTT